>VMDO01013859.1:7073-56724 GCA_007922755.1 Pedetes capensis | reverse complement strand
TCCTTCAGTATACTATAATATTTTCAGAGTTTTGCATACTAAAACTTATTGATAAGAACTATATAACTGAAATAATTAGGATTAGACAGACTACCATCTGTATTATATATGAATTACCTGTTCTAGAGGGAGGAGTGGGACTGTGGTGGTGGAATGCTATGATTCTAAACAATCAAAAGCACTATCTTAGAGAAAATTATTTTAGAATTTCTCATGAAAAACTTTAAGCATCTATTAATAAAAATTGACTATTCCTTAAAAGTCATAGCAGAATATACTCAAAAATAGGGAAAAAGTAAAAGTTTAAAATGTGACAGAATGGTACTTTCCAGTTTTAAAACAGTATTACATTATACAAGTGTGTGGTCTAATCAAGAAAGAAGTAAGCCAAGCACCATAGCACATGCCTGCAACCCCATAGACTGGAAAGGCTGAGGTAGGAGGATAATAAATTCAAGGCCAGAGGCCGCCTGAGAAACTTAGTGACATCCTGTCTCAAAATAAACTTTAAAAGGGGCTGGGGCTGCAGCTCAGTGACAGAACACCTGACTAGCATGCATAAGGTCTTGTGTTCAAGCTCCTACCACTGTGGGGTTGGAGGAAGAATAAAATAATTAAATAGTAAACACATTTTCTAGACACAATTGAAAATTACCCAATGATATTAACTTATTATTCTACATAAAAGCACATACAGAGCAAATTTAGCCTTAATGACAACATAATTATTGCTGTCTATACTGAGTCAAAATTTTTACTACAGTTTTCTACCATGTAAGTGTTCTCAGATCCTATGTTTTATTTACAAAATGAAAATTTTGTTATATCTTTTGCTTTCCAAGAAGCAAATATATATAATGGCATAGAATCAGAAAGTTATAAATAAGATTACTGCATTGTATGTGTAAAAAGAACTATTCCAGTATTTCTAACTCTTCAATGGACTCATTACAGATATGTTGTTGTTGTTGTTAGGTGCCGTGGAGTCGGTATCCGACTCATAGCGACCCTCATAGGGTTTTCAATGGCTGAGTGCTTCAGGATTGCCTTGGGAGTGGATTGCCAGGTCCTTCTCCCATTTTTGCGGTGCTGGGAATTGAACTCGGGACCTCAGAGACTGCAGCGCAGCGCTCTACCCACTGAGCCAAATCCCAGCCCTCATTACAGATATAGATATACATAAAAATAATCTCTAAATAATGTATTAAAATAAAACACCAAGGATAGTCCTGACACAATACATAAAGGTGATTCTTTAAATTCTATATTTCATTATAATACTTGCAACTAAATGTTTTTTACTTCATACAGAAAGTAGCTGTAATTAAGCCTGGAGGTAATTACATGTGTTTCCAATTACTAAGATTGATTGTAGAATAAGAAAATCGATTATGAAATGCAAATTTAGCTTCCATCCAAAATGTCAGTTTTACAAATCACACAGCTTTTTCAATCATTTTAAGCCACTGTCATATTCATGGGTGCTGTAAAACTCTCTACAATATTGTTTCTAAACAATGGACAAGTTATGGTGTGTACATTTTCTGAAAGATCTACAAATATATATTCTATTGAATTATGCAAACCATAAACAGGGTTATCACAGGGCACTGTGGTACATGCCTATAATCCCAGAAACTCAGGAGGCAGAGGCAGGAGGATCATGAGCTGTAGCCTGTGCAACTTAGAAAGACCCAGCCTCAAAATAAAAAGTTTAAAAAGGGCTGAGGTTGTAGCTCAATAGAACACTTACCTATCCAGCTTAAGGACCTGGGTTCAATCAAGAAATAGGATTATTTCTTCCAATTTTCTCTTATTATCGAACTGAATAACAAAGAAATTATTCTATAGGTAAATTGTAGGCCTCTGTTCTAAACTGTCTAGCTCATGGGTTTTATAAAATCTAATTGGAAATCAGAGGCTGGTACAATCATTCTTTAGCAGACGCTGTGGGGATCCACCTAAACTGAGATCATTGCTGAAATAAGCATAACCAAACTTAAATGGAGATTCTTCTTTTGTAATAATATGCTTAATATTTAGGTATTTATTCCACTGAACATTATAATGTGTCTTTAGAAATTCTAAACTAGATCACATAAAATTTTAAGTGTTTTGAAATTTAAAATGTTTTTGGCATGATTCTATTAATAAGGGGTACTTTCTCTTCAGGTTGAGGACCCTTCATTATGTTTATAATTTAAAATTTTTATCTGGTTCACGTGTTTTCCTGGAAGAAATAAAAGCTTTTCCTATGATTTTCTTTAATGTCTCCAAATTAAAAGAATGTTCAGTCAGCAAAAATAAACTCACTAACCAAAGAGTAGAAAATAAATTACTTCTGAAACAGGGAAAGTACCTGAGATAAACAATCAAGAGGCCTATGTTTTGTTCCTTAAAATTTCATCAATTTGCTATGAAGGCTTAAATGAAAAAATAAACTAGTTAGATGAGAACTGTTCAACAGAAATACGATAGGGTTCATATATGTAATTGTAAGTTTTCTTTTTTTCTTTTCCTTTTCCTTTTCTTTTCTTTTTTTTTTTTTTTTCTTTGCGGTACTGGGGGTTGAACCCAGGGCCTCACGCTTGTATGCTTTGCAAGTGCTGTACCACTGAGTTGGCCCCTCACAGCCCATTTTTTTACTTTTTGAGACAGTCTTGCTAAATTACACAGACTGCCTCTAGTCTGGAACTTGAGATCCTCCTTCCTCTGCTTCCCAAACTGCTGGAATTACAGGTGTGCACCACCACGCCACCCCGGCATAGTTTTAAGTTTTCTAATAGCTACATTATTGTTGTTGTTTTTAGATGCTTACTTATGTCCGACTCATAGCAACCCTCACTGGGTTTTCAGTGGCTGATTGTTTTGGGATTATTTCAGGAGTGGGCTGCCAAGTCCTTCTCCCATTTTTAAGGTGCTAGGGATCAGACCAACCGAGGCCCATAGCGAGTGCAGAGCAGCACTCTACCAACTGAGCTAAACCCCAGCCCAAATAGCCACATTAAAAAGGTAAAAATACTGTAATATTAATAATACATTTTATTTAATACAACATACACTAAATATTATCATCTCAACATATAATAAATGTAAAAATTATTAATGAAGTGTTCTATATTTTTATTACTAATTCTTGAAAATCCAATATGTATTTTCCATTTAGAGTACATCTCAGTTCAGACTAGCTGTCTTTCAAGTGCTTCAAAGAAAGCAGTATCATATTGCACAGTGCAGTTTAGGCCTGTGGTTCTTTACTTACTAAATGACATGATTTGTAAAGAGTATTTTAGTGCTCCATTTGTCAAATTCTTTTTTTTAAATAAATAAATAAAATAGATTTACTTAATTCACAGTTTTGGAGGCGGAAAGTCTAAGTTCAGTGACACCATTTGTTCTGATGACTTCACAGCAGATGGGAGAGACCATATAAGAAAACAGGAAGCCAGAGGAGTTGCTGTTTTATAACAGTTCATTATCAGGGGAGGTTAAAAAATTGTCCCATGAGAACTACTTTAATCTCTATCAAGGGCAGTGCTCATTTTTAAAATTCTAATTCCAGTTAAAGCTAATCAATGATGATATGATTCTAATATTTTCTTCATCTCACAAATATGGGCAATAAGGATTAATTAGTGTTAAATATCTCCAAATAAATACAATGGCAAACTAAAGACAAATACTACTTACATTTGTGAAACTACATTCCGATTATGTTTGTTTTATAAAGTTGTCTGAATTTTTTTTAAAGTAGTAATAAAAATGTTCAGGAGAATTTCCATATATAGGGGAAATGATAAATCCCTTTACAAAACTTTTATTATTCCTAGTACTTTGGGAGTGGGTTGCCAAGTCCTTCTCCCAAGCCTACAGCAACTGGAGTTCCCAGGTGGTCTTCCATCCAAGTACTAACCAGGCCCAACCCTGCTTAACTTCCAAGATCTGATGGGATCAGACGCCACAGTGGTATGGATGCAGGCTACATATGTATGTGTGTGTGTATATATGTATATGAACAAAATACTAAAATCCAAGTCCAGTGACACATTAAAAATTTTCTCTTGTTTGACTAAGTTCAACTTTAAGGAATTAAGAGAAGACCTGGAGAAGGACCTTGCAGAACACTCCCATAGCAATCAGCCATTGAAAAGCCTTTGAATAGCAGAAAAGCACTGATAATAGTGCCAGGCATGGCAAGGTGTTGGGTAGTGTTTCTCTCTGTTGCACATAGGGTCGCTATGATTGAACCCAACTCAACAGCACCTAATAACAAGAGATGATTACAATTAAATGATTTATAAACATCATTCACTACATTAACAGACTAGAGGAAATTATAATAATATTGATAGATGGAGAAAAAGTATTTGATATAATCTAATACACAGTTATGGTAAAATATCATAGCAAACAAGGAAAAAGGAATAATACATCAAAAGGCTTCAGTAATATTTAATCATGAATACTTAGATATCCTATCATGATATGGGCTGGGATTTAGCTGAGTTGGTAGAGCACCACTCTGCAGTCTCTGAGGTCCCGAGTTCAATTCCCAGCACCGCAAAAATGGGAGAAGGACATGGCAACCCAC
This sequence comes from Pedetes capensis, assembly GCA_007922755.1. Classification (NCBI taxonomy): domain Eukaryota; kingdom Metazoa; phylum Chordata; class Mammalia; order Rodentia; family Pedetidae; genus Pedetes; species Pedetes capensis. The sequence continues at coordinate 52,133 of VMDO01013859.1, read as the reverse complement.
TCCCAAGGCAATCCTGAAATAATCTGCCATTTAAAACCCTATGAGGGTAACTATGAGTCGGACATGACTCCACGGCACCTAACAACAACAACAACAACAACAACAACAACAATCATGATATAGCAAGCCCCTCTTATCCAAGAAGGATAACTTCTAAGACTCCAGTGGATGTCTGAGTCCATTTCAAATTCTACATATACTGTTTTTTTCCTATACATGGACAAATTTAATGCCATTTCCATGTTAGCAAAGCACTTATCATGCTCTGTCCCTATAACTTACAGTTTGAGTTGTGATAACAAAACTATAATGAATTATCTTTTCCTTCTATACAATTTCACAGATAGAATATGTAGCTTACCTATAAACTTTAGCAACCTTGATATACAATTTCATTCTTTCCTTATTAAGCTGGAAACTTTTACCATTCACTTAAAGGAAGCACTTAACAGCTTCACTTATCCAAATTACCTCTATTGACATTCTTTTGCTTTGGGGCCATTATTAACTAAAGTAAGAATTATTTGAACAGGAGCACTGTGATACTACATCTTCAGATAACCAAGATTGCTACTAAGGGACTAACAGGTGAGCAGTGTATATAATATGGACGCAAGTGACAAAAGGATGATTCATGTCCCAGGCAGGATGGAGTAGGATGTTTGAGATTTCATCATGCTACTCAAAATGGCATGCAATCTAAAATTTATAAATTATTTATATATATGCTCCATATTATATATATACATATACATACAAAACATATGTATATATGTTTTTATATATGTTCCATATTATTCAGAACATGGTTCACTGCAGGTAAATGAAACCATGGAAAGTAAGACTGTTAGGGAATATAACTGCATATTCACATTGCACAAAGGCTTCAAAACTTATTTCTCAAGAATTCAAAGAACTGAGTAATTAGCATTCTAAACAAGTACATGATGTACATAAACATAATTAAGCTGGTATCATCCAATTAATTGATGTTATCAATATTATGGGGTCATCCAAGAACTCCCAAACAAAAAATCTTTTATTACTTAATCTTTATTCTTAAGGCTTAATCGTGTTGTTATATGAATTAAGACACCTTTTGAAAGTTACTAATATAACATTTATCCATGTAACAATAATTATCAAAAAAATTATGAAAAATCTTAAGGGACTAAAAAATCAGTTTGAAAACCCACAATAAAGTCACACCAAAAACTAACATAACAAAAATTCTCTTTTGTTTTATAATGTAGAGATCCAAAAATTATAAAATCAACAATATTTATGAGATAAATCATAACATATGAAAAAAAAGCAAAAATTCAAAGTAACACAAATCACAAATAACTGACATTACTGGTACCATGGAGTCATTTATGCATATATGTGTGTTTAGGTCAACGTTATAGTGCCACACATCCACCACCCACCATAAGTCACGACGTACTAAGATTACACAGAACAATGGGCTCATGTGTCAATTAGGAATTTAAAAAGAAAGCAAAATTTAAACTCAGGGGGTCTATTTTGACCACATGATTATATGATTACAGTTAAGTTTAAATATCAATTTGCTTGAAATACTAGATAGACTTTGGGACATTCATTAGCTACAAAGTTGTTTCTCTTTACTCAACACCTAAAATTGATTGCTGTCGTTTCATAGCAAAGAAGCAATTCATTTATTTTAGTTGTAAATACTTGTACTGATGGGTCTATTTTTAAGACAACTTGACAAAATACAATATCTCTACTGTAAGTAAAGGATGTAACATTTTTAAATGTTAGGACATTGTGTTATATAAAATTCTGAGGATGAATCACCACAATATTTGAGTATGTGTGTTACTGTGTTCAGCAACTATTAAATATCTAACTTCAGTTGAAAGGATGGTCTAGTGTTCTGGTTAACACACTAAAATTGCTTATATCAAACCCATAAAATCAATAACCACAAAACAAAAGTAAAAGTGTACCAGTGGCTTTCTATTTATCAGTAAACACATTCTTGATTACTTACATTTCATTAAATATCATGTTCACTACCTCTCCTTAAATGCATATATGTACATATTCCTAAATATTCCTAGGTACTATCATAAATTTCTGAAATTTGATTAGAACTGCCTTGTAATTTTTTTCTAATGTTATCTAAAGAAACAATGAGTTCAAGTAAACATGTACTCTCAAAGTCATATGGGATAAAGAAGTCTGATATAATTTGAAAAGGGAAATAGAGCATTCTATAATGTCAGAAAGCATAACACAAACATACTAGAAGGTATAAGATACAAATATACATATTAGATATACTAAATGTTGTCACCCACTCAACTAACAAAGGATACATCCTCCATAGTGTTTCATCTACTACATTTTTTATTGGAAATTTTTAATACACAACTTAATGTGTTTCATTCTGACATGCATTTCATTGTGACATTTCCATATATGTGTTTCATTGTACATTGCACAGATAACTTCCCCCTTACCCTCTTGTGTACCTCCTCCCCCCTCTCCCCCCCACCAATGGCCTCTCTTCTATGATGTTTTGTGGGATTATTTTTCTATACACCCTTGCATCCCATTTATGATTTAAGTCCAAACTTTTTTCTATAGATCTACTACATTTTTAAATTGATTTTATCATCTTGTGAATCTTGGAAGTTAGCTCCCAGTTCTCATTCTCACCCATTATGTGTCCTCTTCAAGCCTCAATGCTACAGAAAAGCCCAGCTAGGAAAATATGCCCTGCCAAATGCTTTCTTCTTGACCAAATTCTGGTCAGGCTTTTCTGAGCTCTTTTCATGACTAAGCCCTAGCATTCACACCTACTATCACCACACAAAAGTATACACACTAAAATTTGAACAAACTATCAGCACTATTCTAACAACTGAGGTCCACATCCTTAGGATAACCCTATCTCCCCTTAAAGTGCCTGCCTGAAACATCATCAGAATGCCACCAGGAGACTACTATTTGATCCAGCCCAGAAACTATGATAAGGCAGAGAGGTCCTTAAGCAACCCTCTTCAAGAAGTTACTTTAGAAAGTTTGCAATTACAAATCCCTTCTCTGCCCTTTGAGATATAAATCTACCATGCCAAACTCTTTATTCAGGCTCTGAGAATTGTGTCTATGAAATGCAGACATTCAAAGAAATAATTATCTCTCACTTTTAATCCCCATAAAAGAATGAGGGTCTAACTTCTAGTGGGGTGCCTTGTTCTAACATATGCCACTGTTTACTGTAAATATAGGAGGAGCCTGTTCCTTCTATGGACATGTGCCATTAATAAGCCCAGATGATTCTAATTGTACAGACCATCCCACATTAACAGCCCCCAATGCCTTTTTCTTAGCATAGCCTGGCCTCTAAAAAGTCTCTAGTTTTGCAGTGGGCACAGTGGCTAGCACTTGCCTATAATCCCAGCAACTGGAGAGGTTGAGGCAGGGGGATTGGGATTCCAAGGCCAGTAGCAGTCTGCATAATTTAGCTAGACCCTGACTGAGAATAAAAAAATACAAAATAGGCTGGGGGTGCACCCCAGTGGTAGAGCATTTACAAAGTATACGCAAGACCCTGGGTTCAACTTCCAATACCACACACACACACACACACACACACCCCCCAAAAAAAAAGTTCTAGTTTTTTGTTTCAATTGAATTTAATTCACACTGGATTCACTTGCCTATTGCAATAGTTTATTACTAAATAAAATCTCTCTTCAGTGCTTTAATAGTATTTGTTTATCTCTGACACGCTAGAAAAGGGTGGTGACTCCCTTTCAATATTCCGTAATTCAGTCTCAATCCTGTCATGTCTACAGCTCTACCTTGTCCTGGAACACTGAACCCTAAATGGCCAGGATAGGTGAGTGACAGTGAGAAACTTAGTGGAGTTCTGTGAGCTTCAGGTGAGGGTAGGGCAGGGGAACAGGCCTAATAATTTTCTGTAGATTTTGTAGGAAGTGTAGCCAGTTGGACCTGGGACTTTGTTGATGATGTCCCAACCCAACACTGCATCCAAGACCTCACCAAGGGGAAATGCCATAAGCCTAGATGGAGTTACAAGGAATGAGATAAAGAAGTGATAGAATTTTTCAACAAACTGTAATGAAGCCAATTATCACAGAAGGTGGTAACACAACAGTGCCAGATATCTAACACTGAGGTCCAGGAAACTAGACCCAAATGAATCAATGACTCTACTGTCAAATGGGTTTGACAGGCAAAGGAAGGGCTTAATTAAGCAGTCAGGTAGGGGCTCACAAGCATAGGACCTGTTAGTTTTCAACTGTACTTAATTCAAATTAAGAGCTTGGAAGCAATATCACTTTTTGTTCATTTTGCTTGCATTTTAAATAATTTTTACTAAGATGTATATATTTTCGTGGTTTTACAGTTTTCTTTTGTCCCATTTTTATTGTGGTTTTTAAAAATCACATAATATTCATAATATAAACCATTTTAAGTGCACAGTTAAGTGGTTTCAAGTACATTCATACTTTCATGTAACCTGCCACCATCATCCACCTCCAGAACTCTTTTCACCTTACAAAACTAAAAACCTGTGCCTTTGAATAATAACTCCCCATTCCCCATTCCCTGAGCCCTTGGCAATGATCATTCCACTTTCTGTATCTATGACTTCCAATCTAGGTACCTCAGAGAAGTGGAAGCATACCATATGTCATTTGGTGTACTCATTTCATTTTCAGCATGAGGTCTTCAAAGTTCATCTATATTGTGTTGTTGTAGCATATGTGAATTTCATCCTTTTTTAAAGACTGGAGATATATGTATATATATATATATATATATATATATATATATATATATATATATATATATATATGTTGGTTGGTAGGTGTCGTCGAGTCGGTATCCGACTCATAACAACCCTCATAGGGTTTTCAATGGCTGACTGTTTCGGGATTGCCTTGGGAGTGGATTGCCAGGCCATTTTCCCATTTTTGCCGTGCTGGGAATTGAACTCAGGACCTCAGAGACTGCAGCGCAGCACTCTACCAACTGAGCTAAATCCCAGCCCCATATATATATATATATATATACACACACACAAACACACACACACACACACACACACACACACACACACACACATTTTATTTATCCATTCATGGATACTTGCATTACTCACAAAGTTTGGCTACCAGGAATAATGTTGTTATGTATGTGAGCATACAGTTATCTGTTTCAGACTTTGATTTTAATTATTTTGAGTAGATACTCAGAAATAGAATTGCTACATCAGATGGTCATTTTATTTTTAAATGTATGAGGATCTGCCAGCCTATTTGCCAGAAGATATGTATTTTATCTTTCAATGCATTAATTTTACTATTTTAATAATTTTATTAGTGCATTTTAATTTATGTTGTATTTTGAAAATTCAGTGTTTCAAATATGATTTAATTGTTTCAACTGTTAACAAGGAAGATTGAGCATAAGAATAACAAACTTATGATGAGCTCTTCACTTAAGGTGGGGAAAGTTAGACATTTTTCTCCTGGCTAATTCTGCAAGTATCTTCTCAGTACTAAGTAGACCTCCCACTTTATTGGTAAATGTTGGTGGGGTACATAGTAATACAACATTTGCTTTTTCCATTATGCAATGGCTTTCAAATCAGAGCAGACAGGTAACTTGCCCAGCTTAGTTAGTGGCAATCACTTTTGGTTACGCTTTCATCAATTTATGAAGTTTATGGAACTTCTTGACTAATATGTAGTAAAACTTTGGGTTTTAGTAAAATGTAGTAAATACTTGGGTTACTCTTATCCTGAGTGATCTCCTTCAGTCATCAGAAGAAGCATGACAGCATCCTGAGGTCAAACTGTAGCTCTCCTTCCTACCACTAGTAAGCAAAGCACCTGGTAAGCTGTCAGGACTGTAGTCATTAAAACAATTGCTCCCAGTCAATCAGCAGAGACACAGAGTGAAAATTTCTCTCATAAGATGGAATGTAAACTGGAGGCAGTGGTGCACACCTGTAATCCCAGCGAATTGGGAGGCAGAGGCAGGAGGATCACAAGATTGAGACCAGAGGTAGTCGGTGTAATTTAGCAGGACCCTGTCTCAAAAAGTGAAAAAAAAAAATGGCTGGGGGTGCAACTCAGGGGTACTGCACTTGCAAAGCATGCAAACATGAGGCCCTGGGTTCAACCCCTAGTACCGCAAAATAAAAATAAAATAAATTTAAAAAGGACAAAAGAGCTCAAGAATCTGCCTATGTTATTAATCATTTCTAAGAAAACTCAGTCTCTAATTTCAAAATGACAAGAAAAACAGCAATTACTGTCTTTTTTATTATCTTATTTAAATTCCATGAATGAGGTTAATAATGATGGAAGAATTATTATCTCCATTTTACAGATTAAGAAACTGAAGTATCTGCTGTAACAAAACACAAAACAAACACATTTTAAAAACAGAAGGTTACTTGGCTCACAGGTTATGTAGTTTAGTAAGTCCAAGTTCAAGAGCCACATCTGTTGAAGGCCTTCTTGCTAAGTAATAGCATGGTAGAAAGTATAACATGGCCAGATGAAAATCGGGCCAAACTCCCTCTTCTTTAACTAACCCATCCCTGTGATGACATGCTTAGTGCATTCATGAGAGTGATGGCCCAAGAACCAATCACCCCTTAAAGGTCCTACCTCACAACACAGTTACAATACCAATTAAATTGAACACAAGTTTTAGAAGAGGAATTCAAATCAGAGCAGACAGGTAACTTGCCCAGCTTAGTTAGTGGCAAAGGGTGAATCCAACCCAGGAAATTCAATAAATGAAAATGGTAGTCTCTATCAAAATTCTAGAGAATGAAAATCCAGTCCTTAAAATATCTGGGAAGTTCTTATACAAAATTATTTTACTAAGAGACTAGGATTCTTCCATCCTTGATGTGCTTAAAAATAAACTTCATTATACTTCTTCCCATCCTATTAAATTACACACCATTAACGTACAAAAAACACAAAAGCAAACAGGGCCCTGTGCATTCTAGGCACGTACTCTACCACTAGCTACACCACCAGCCCCTTTTCTTATTTTTTTATTTTTGAGATACAGGTCTTGCTAAATTATATATGCTGCATTTGGCCTGGACCTTGTTATCTTCCTGCTTCAGCCTCCAGAGTCACAGGGATTACAGGTATGACTCAAGGTACCCACCTCCACAGATACCTATTAACAATCAAGGACTGCCTAGGATTTCAGAGGTCGCTTCAAAGAAGTGGACTCCAGTAACCTGAAGCATTACCAGTTGTAGAACATTTGAGTCCTGTTCCATATGTATTGGTTCACTAAGGCTGCTGTAACAAAGTACCACAAACTGAGTGGCTGACAACAACAAAAATGTATTGTGTCAGAGTTCTGGAGGCCAGAAGTCTGAGGCCCAAGTGTTGGCAAGGCCACACTTCCTTCAAACTCTCAGGAGAAAAACTCTCCCTTGTCTAAATTTTGGTAGTTCCAGGCATTTCTTGACCTGTGGCTGCATTGATCTAATCTCTGCCTGTTCTTACTATCACCTTTACCTCCTTTCTATGTGTCTCTCTCAACTGTAAGTCTTTTATAAAAATAATTGTTTGATTCAAGGGCCATATGGATAAACTAGATGATCTCATTTGAGATCCTTTAATTATATCTGCAAAGGCTCCTTTTACAAATAAGACATTTCCTGATTCTGAGACATGGGCACATTTTGGGGAAGGCCACCATTCAAACCGCTAACTATGGAAAATCCCAGTATTATCACAGGCCCATTTGAAGCTACTATCACCTAACAACGACATATTTTACCATTCAATCTGATCTCTAACTTACTTACTTTACTGTTTTCCCATTTGAAGGGCTTGACACGAACCAATCAGGAACCACATCTATCCTCTTTAGAGTTTGCCTTCAGATCTCTCTTCTGCTTATGGGCAATAATGTGGAATTTCAGCCCTTATCTAACCGATTACCATCACTTTCTGTTTAAGACTTTCCTTATTGGTTATAGTGTTGACTCCCCTGATGAATCATAGATCTAAAACTTTTCTTCATTACAAAGTATTGGTTTGCTTTACTCCAAAAGACCATACATGCAATTTTTCTCAGCCACTTACTGGTTTACCTGATTTGTCAGTTTAGTTATAGGTTCCCCCTTTAAGCTAAAAATTATATGAATACCTTAACTCTGGTTTACCTCAGCTTCAACCCAAACAACACCAGAAGTTCACCAAAAACAATACACAGTCCCAAACTCCCCACAACAAATGGGCGGTTGCACTTCATTTTAATTTAGTGCATCAAAGAGCACATTTCTCAGTGACTATCTTCACTAAGTGGGCTGGGATTTGGCTCAGTTGGTAGAGCGCTGCACTGCAGTCTCTGAGGTCCCGAGTTCAATTCCCAGCACCGCAAAAATGGGAGAAGGACCTGGCAATTCACTCTCAAGGCAATCCCGAAACAGTCAGCCATTGAAAACCCTATGAGGGTCACTATGAGTCGGATACCGACTTGACGGCACCTAACAACAACAACAACATCTTCACTAAGATATGATATTAGGGAGACTATATTTATAGGGTTAATCTCCAATATCCCACTAAGGATTGAATATCACATGACTATAAAAGAAATGTGTCTAAGAAAAAAATACAAGTCACTCAGAATCCCTAGTTAATATATGTATATCTATCTATCTATCTATCTATCTATCTATCTATCTATCTATCTAAAGAGAAGTACTCTGGCTATGGGGATTTAGGGTAACATCCAAGACTTGCCTTGTGAATTACAGAGTACATGCAGGGTTGGGGTTTAGCTCAGTTGGGAGAGCTCTGCTCTGTGCTCTCTGATGCCTTGGGTTCTACCCCGAGCACTGCAAAACTGGAAGAAGGATTTGGCAATCCACTCCTGAAGCAATCCTAAAACATTCAGCCACTGAAAACCCTATGAATAGCAGAGAAGCACTGACAGAGAGTCAGGCATGGCATAGTATTAGGCAGTATTTTGTTCTGTTGTATATAGAGTCACTAAGAGTAAGATTCAACTCGATGGCACCTAATAACAGGGTGCATGCTGTAATAATTCTTTCATAAAATAGAAAAATACTTTCGACATCAAACACCTTGCTCTGTTTATTGTTATATTATTATTATTGTTTTGTAGCTCCGTGCCTATCAATCTAAGAAATGCTTTATGAGTAACATCTTTACATTGGAAAGAAGATGCATAAATTTCTATTTATCATATTAAAACAGTAAAATTTTTGTATAAAATTATTATTCATAATAATTTAGATATATATAAAGAACACTAGATGTATACACTTTTCTGGTGAAATCAGAAACCTAATTTCTGTTCCCCCACACATCTGTCAGTTTGCCATACTGTGGGGGCTGGTGTTTTGCTATGAGGCTGAATGCTATGCTATCGGTATTACAGATACCAGCAGGGCCATCCATGGTAAACAGGTTTAAGTTGAGCTTCCAGACTAAGACAGACTAGGGACAACTACCTGGCAGCCCACTCCTGAAACAAAGTAGCCCTTGGAAACCCTATGAATAGCAGAAAAACACTGTCAGATATAGTGTCAGAAAATGAGACCCCAGTTTGGAAGGAACTCAAAAGACGACTAGGGAAGAGTTCCCTCCTCAAAGTAGAGTCAACCTTAATGATGGAAATGGAGTAAAGCCCTAGGGTGCTCAACTGTCAATGTGGCATGACCCAAAATGAGAAGGAACAACTGTAAACACTGATTAATAATTGTAACATGGAATGTACATAGTATGAGATTAGGGAAATTAGATATCATCAAAAGGGAAACGGAGCACACAGACATTGACATTCTAGGCATCAGTGAGCTAAAATGTACTGGCATGGACCATTTTGAATCAGATAATCAAATGGTCTGCTATGCTGGGAATGACAAATTAAAGAGAAATGGAGTTGCACTGATCATCCAAAAGATATCTCAAGATCTGTCCTGAAGTATAATGCTAAGATAGAATAATATACATACACCTACAAGGAAGGCCAGTTAATATGACTACTATTCAAATTTACACACCCACCACTAAGGCCACAAATGAAGATTGGGAAGATTTTTACTAGCTCCAGCAATCTGAAACAGATTGAACATGCAATCAGGATTTCCTGATAATTACTAGGGATTGAAATGCAAAAGTTGGAAACAAAGAAGAAGGCTCAGTGGTTGGAAAATACAGCCTTGGTGACAGAAATGATCCTGGAGATTGCATAGTAGAATTTTGTCAGACCAATGACTTCTGCAGCTGGAATTTAGCTCAGTTGGTAGAGCGCTGTGCTGCAGTCTCTGAGGTCGAGAGTTCAAGTCCCAGCACCGCAAAAATGGGAGAAGGACCTGGCAACTCACTCCCAAGGCAATCCCAAAACAGTCAGCCATTGAAAACCCTATGAGGGTTGCTATGAGTCGGATACCGACTCGAAGGCACCTAACAACAACAACAACAATGACTTCTTCATTGAAAATACATTATTTTTCACCAACATAAACAGAGACTGTACAGAAGGACTTCACCAGATGGAACATGTTGTTGTTGGTCCTTCTCCCATTTCTGCAGTGCTGGGAATTGAACTCGGGACCTCAGAGACTGCAGCACAAGCCTCTACCAACTGAGCTAAATCCCAGCAGATAGAACATATAGGAATCAAATCGACTACATTTGTGGAAAGAGAGAATGGAAAAGCTCAATATCAAATGTCATATCTAGACCAGGTGCTGATTGCGGATCAGACCATCAACTGCTCATATGCAAGTTCAAACTAAAACTGAAGAAAATTGCGTCAAGTGTATGAGAGCCAAGGTATGAATTTGAATATATTCTACCTGAGTTCAGAGACCACCTCAAGAACAGATTTAATGCATTAGACATGTACGATAGAAGATCAAATGAGTTGTGACATGACATCTAAGACGTCATTGATGAGGAAAGTCAATAAACATGTATGATAGAAGATCAGATGAATTGTGACATGACATCTAAGACATCATTGATGAGGAAAGTCAAAGGTTATTAAAAAAAACAAGTAAAAAAGAAAAGACCAAATTATATGTCAAAAGAGTCCCTGAAACTTGCCATTTATTGTCAAGCAGCTAAAGTAAAAGGAAGACATGATGACGTTAAGGAACTAAACAAGATTTCAAAGGACAGCTGGAGAAGACAAAATATTTTAATGACATATGCAAAGAGCTGGAGACAGAACACGAAAAAGGAAGAAAATGCTCGGTTTTTCTTAAGCTTAAGGAATTTGAAGAAAAAATTGAAGACTCGAGTGACAATAGTGAAAGATTCTACAGGAAAAATATTAAACAATGCATGAAACATCACGAAGATGGAAGGGATACACAGAGCCATTACACCGAAAAGAACTGGCGGATGACCAACCATTTTAAGAGGTTGCATATGATCAGGAACCAATGGCATTAAGGACAAATCAGAAACTGACTTGAAGGAAATGGTGAGACACAAGGCTCTAGGAATTGATGGGGTATCAACAAAGATATTTCAACAAGCATATGCAGCACTGGAAGTCCTAATGTGTTTATGCCAAGAGATCTGGAAAATAGCTACCTGGCCAGCTGACTAGAAGAGATCCATATTTGTGCCTACTTTCAAGAAAGGGGATCCAACCAAGCATTGAAACTATTGAACAATGGCATTAATATCATATGCAAGCAAAAGTTTACTGAAGATCATTCAAAAGCAACCATAGGACTATATAGAGAAAGAACTGCCAGAAAATCAAGCTGGATTCAGAAGAGGGCATGGAACCAGAGGCATCACTGCTGATATTAGATAGGTACTGACTGAAAGCGGAGAATACAAGAAAGTTTTCTATCTATTTTATCAACTATGCAAAGGCATTTGACTGTATGGATCATAACTCATTATGGATAATACTGACAAGAATGGAAATATCAGAGCACTTAATTGTACTCATGAGGAATCTGTACATGGACCAGTTATTCAAATAGAACAAGGAAACATTGCTTGATTTAATGTTGAGAAAGATATGAATCATGGCTGTATCCTTTTACCATACCTTTGTGATTTCTATGCTCATCAAATAATCCAAGAAGGTGGACTTTATGAAGAAGAATATGGCATTGGGATTGGAGGAAGACACATAAACAACCTGAGTTATGCAGATGACACAACTCTGCTTGCTGAAAGTGAAGAGGATTTGAAACATTTACTGATGAAAATCAAAGAACACAGCCTTCAATATGGATTGCACCTCAATGTCAGCTAAACAAAAATCCTTACAACTCAGTCAGTACTCAGCTTCATGATAAATGGAGAAAATATTGAGGTTGTCCAAGATTTTGCTTTACTTGGTTCTACAGTCAACATCTGTGTAAACAGCAGTCAAGAAATCAAAAGATGCATTGTTTTGGGAAAGGCTGTGGGAAAAGACCTCTAAAGTATTGAAAAGTAAAGATGTCACATCCAAGATGAAGGTGTGCCTGACTCATGCCATGGCATTTTCAGTCTCATCATATGGTTGTTAAAGCTGGACATTGAATAAGGGAGATAGGAAAAGAACTGATGCTTTTAGTTTATGGTGCTAGAGACAAATATTGAATATACCACAGGCTGCCAAAAGAACCAACAGATTTGCCCTAGAAGAGTGCACTCAGAGTGCTCCTTGGAAACAAGGATGCCTAGACTGTGTCTTATGTATTTTGGACATGTTGTCAGGAGGGCCAATCCCTGGAGAAGGACATCATGTTTGGGAGAGTAGAAGGTCAACAACAATAAAAAAAGGACAACCCTCAACTAGATGGATTGACACAGTGTCTGCAACAGTGAACTTAAACATAATTAAGATAGTGTGCCTAGCACAGAATCAGGGAGTGTGCTATTCTGTTGTACAGAGGTTCGCTATGAGTTGGACCCCACTAGACAGCACCTAACAACAACAACAATTTTCTGTCAGGTATGTTTTTGGTACAAGTGGACTTGATTTTAAGTGTTAAATAAATTATGAATATTGTTATTTTTAGGTGCTGTTGAGTTGGATCCAACTCATAGTGACCCTGTGTACAACAAAATGAAACATTACTGTCAGTGCTACTCTGCTATTCACAGGGTTTTCAATGGCTGATTGTTTCAGGAGTGTGCTGCCTGGTCCTTCTCCCAAATTTATAGCACTCAGTATTCCCTCGTGATTTCCCATCCAAGTAATAATCAGGACCAACCTAAATTAGCTTCCAAGATCTAACGAGATTGAACACCAGGGTGGTATGTCTATAGACAAATTATTGGCATAGGTTTATAAAAAAATTAAAAATATGTTTTTAAGAAAATGATCTAATTATCTGATTTGTTTTTACCTGTGCGCTTTCTTAAATTCTTAGAACAACAACAAAAACTTGAACCTTTACTTTTACTTGAGCATTTCAAACTCATTTAGCTGGAAAACTAAATTCCATGTGGTCCCATTAAGTATGTTGCTAAGCAAATCATCTAGCAGCTTCTATAAACAAGAGGTTTGGATGTGAGCCAGTCTTATAAATTGAGAAGAGGTCAGTGCACTTGAAACCAGCACATCATTAAGGAAGACAGGTGTCTTGCTGCCGAGCCAGTTTACATTTCTTTTTGGGAAAATATACACATTTTTTGACTTGTGCCAAATTTATTTTACATGTTTACCCCTGCCTTTGAAGAACTTTCCATATTGCTATATATATTTTACCTAGCAAGGATTTCTGTAACTTCAAAAACAGACATAAGGATACTCTTGAAAATCTACTTATATTTCTTTCAAGCAAGATTGTAAATTATATTCTGGCCTTTCTCTTTATTCTTTCTATGGGAAAGAATTTGTCATGACTGAATAATCTGGTCTTTAAAACTGACACTAAAAGTAATGTTGTTATCACTTTTTAAATAAGTTTAGATTACCTGCTACTAAATTAAATCCACATTGGTTTATTAGAGCTACCATAACAAGCTACTACAAACCAAGGGGATTATATAATGGAAATGTTTTCTCTCATAGGCTGGAGGCTAGAGATCTGAAATCAAGATGTCTTCAGGTTTGCTTTCTTCAGAGGGTTGTGCATGAGAGTCTGTTCCAAGACTCTCTCCTTCTGGTACTTTGTCAGAAATGGCAGTCTTTGGTATTCTGTAGGTATTGAGGGTTAGGCCATCAGCATCTTTTTGGAGAGCACAGTTTAACCTATGACAGAGTTCACTCAAAGAATTATCTAAGATTACCCGGACACCTGGATGTTTCCATATTTCAATCAGCTGTAGAGGTTCTACTCTTTCCTTATCTCCTTTTGTTTGTTGTTTGTGGTGATTTTTACAATTTTAGCTTTCTGCATTAAACGTTAAAAGGACTTGAGTTAATTCAGGTTCATAAAAGTGATGCACATAGATTTTTTTAAATTATTGATACTAACACATATATACTGTTGATAAAATATATGCATAAGCTATCTTGCATTTGAGCACATATCATAAATTAGCATTTCGAAGAACACAAAAAATCTCAAATAATCCTTTCCTCAAACAAAGAAGGAGGTCTCTTTGTTACTTTGTGTCAGCTTTTCCCCTCCTCAGGAGACTCAGTAACTAAGCTGAGAAATCAAGGAAATCTTCAAACCAGGAAATTTGGATATACAGCAAACAGATGGATTGGCAAGGAGATAAAGGCCAGTTTAAGAACAGAACTCCACTTGTGCTGTTACGCTGGATGATTGTGGCAGACATATACAGTTCAGAAACACCAGAGTATAAAAGGCATCTGATGAGCCCACAATACAACAGTGTAGATTAAGAACAAAAGCCTATAGTTGTCGTTTTCAGAAGAAATTGATAGCATGGAATGTCGAGTCACAGAACTACAGAATGTGATCCAACAGACAGAACAGCTCTCAAAAAGAAAATCCTACAACCTACACATTTATAGGCATGTCTAAACAACAAAGTCTGAGATTTTCTCTCATATTCTCTTTAGCTCCTGATTCCCGGTACTTAGAAAGAGTCTTAAAATAGAAACATGAAGCTTGAGATACATGACCATGGTATGTAATAACATGATGATCTCATCTCATAATCAGATTATACTAAATATTACTGAGAAAAACTCTGATGTATTGTTTAATTGTATGTCCTTGGTCCATTTTTTTCCTCTGAGGAATCACTATAACAATGCCAGAAGTTTTCTCAGTATAAAGCAATGAATCTAACCAGCTATTTTTCATAAGCACTTCTATAGCACTTTCCTAAAAAGAGAAGAATGCATACAAGACACACACACACACACACACAAACACACACACAGACACACACACAGTGAGCATATGACATACATTTGCATTTAAAATTATTGTGAATTAAACTGTCCCATGTGAACCTCTCAATACTGTACTATCTTGGATTTTTTAGAAACACACTGTTGTTGTTGTTAGTGAGTCTGTCACTGTCCACCTCATAGCAACCCTATGTACAACAGGCATAAAACCATTGTTAGCATTTCTCTGCTATTCATAGGGTTTTCAATGGCTGATTGTTTATTGGGAATGGGTTGTCAGGTTCTTCTCCCAAGCCTATAGCACTTAGTATTTCCAGGCGGTCTCCCACCCAAGTACTAACCAGGAACAACCTAAATTAGCTTCCAAGATCTAACAAGATTGAACACCAGGGTGGTATGTCTGTAGACAAATTATTGGTATAGGTTTACAAAAAAATTGAAAATATGATTTTAAGAAAATGATCTAATTATCTGATTTGCTTTTACCTGTGCACTTTCTTAAGTTCTTAAAACAACTACAACTTGAACCTTTACTTTTACTTGAGCATTTCAAACTCATTTAGCTGATGGGATCGGATGCCACAGTGGTAGGCCTACAGGTAATGTTGTTATTAGGTGCCATCAAGTCAATGTCTGACTCATATGTACAACAGGCGAAACACTATTGTTAAGGCTTCTTTACTATTCATAGGGTGGGTTGCTGGGTCTTTCTGCCAAGCCTATAGCACCTGGTGTTCCCAGGTGGTCTCCCATCCAAGTATTAACCAGACTTGACCCTGCTTAGCTTCTGAGATCTGACGGGATAGCGTACCACAATGGTTTCGCTGCAGGCAGAGACACATTAGGGTCGCACATAACCAATGTTTTGAATCACTGATCTCAAGGGAAATAATATTTGAGCCTCCTAGTTTTATAAATATCACAACAATTATTAAAATATTTGTTTATATGGCCGAGAGAGAGAGAGAGAGAGAGAGAGAGAGAGAGAGAGAACCATTAAGAGACAACCTGTAGAACATAAATCATTTAAAGCTTTTCTGTTTCCACTGCCAAGATTCAAGATTCTTGGACCTCAAAAGAGGATCCTCAAAAGAAGATCAAATATTTACGACAAATATATTGCATAAAGTTGGATATTAAAAGACTATAGTCACAATATTTAAAGTAAATTAAGCAAGTAAATACAGTAAAGTAAAATAATCTGGATGAAAAAGCCTGAAATCCTGAAGGAAATTTACCAAGATCCTAGATCAGACTGCGATTTGCTTAGGACAAGAAGGAACATAATAATTTTTCTTTCTAAGTATAATTCTGCTATTTCCAATCGGAAACAAAATTCATAGTGTACACAAAAAGCAAATAGAAATGTAATTAAAAGACATTGTGACAGTTTGGATCTGGAAAGTTCCCGAAAGAAAATGTGTTGAAGGCGTGGTCTCTAGTTGATGGTGCTACTAGGAGGTGGTGGAACCTTTGCAAGGTGGGGTCTTGCTGAAGGAAATAGGTCACAGGGGCAGACCTGTGAGGGGAATTTGGGGATCCAGGACTCTAGCCCCTTCCTCTCTCTCTCTGATTTTGCTGCCATAAGATGAGTAGCTTTACTCTCCCATTACCTTCCCCATGATTTTCTGCCAACCATGGACTAAAATCTGAGACGTAAGCTAGAATAAATCCTTCCTCCTTTAAGCTGATTTTCTTAGGTATATTGTCACAGTGTCAGAAAGCTTACTAACATAGATATTAACAGAAGAATTAGAAATTTAAGGACTAAGTAATAAGGTAAGGTTGGGGACAGTAGAGAAACAAAGAATCAGTGAATTTTAAAAAAGATGAGTGCAATATTGTGGACCTGGTGAAAAACAGGGCACATACATTTGGTAATTTCTCATCTGCTTTAAGAGAAAACAGTAATAATCTCAATCAAAAAATATATCCTCTGAAGAATTTCTTCAATATTGTGGTCATACATATTAGTGAAGCTACATTTCAAAGATAAATCATGTATGTCACTTGCTAAATTTGTTTGCAAAATGGTCTGAAATATAAGGGACTTTCATAATAAAAGTATGCATCATGGTGCTAGTTGGTAAGCAGACTCCATTGAGCTTCTTTGCAGAAATAAGAAAGGAAATTTAGTAGTGATATTTATTGCAATACTGGGTTGATTCAATATTGGTTACATCAGGTTGGAGGATGTTAACTTAATTTTTATTGTATTATATTTACTCATGCTATATTTCACTAGACTTCAAAAATATTGTACACCACAAAATGTAACAGAACCAAAAGAATCTCTTCATTTTTACAGACCAAAATCCTTATATCTACATAAGAATTAACTTTCCAAAGGCTATATGCACATCCAGCAAGCTTTAAACTGCTAAAAGACACTGACATTGTACTCAACTCTATGGTATGTCCTATATTCCAAATAGTTCTTACCATCTAATAAACTCAATGAACAATATAGCCAAATGATAAAATTATCATTTCCATCCACTCACACACAATAAACCAATCAGAATCCAGATTTGTCATATTGCAAATTGAAATTTAAACCAAAAAAACTGCAAAAGTGTTATTATTCTCCTCTTCCATATGATCAGACAATTTACTGATAGCAAACAGTCAGAAATATTAAATGATATACATTCTTATTTAATTTCCCTATTGGTGAGATAAAGTATAGACAGTTTTCCAAAGAAGAATCATTTAACATAACCAACAGTTTGTTTAAATGATTGTTGTCATTGGGTACTCTTGAGTTGGGTCCGATTCCTAGTAACCCTGTGTACAATGGAACAAAACACTACCCAACAGTGAGCCATGCCTGGCACTATTGTCAGTACTCTTCTGCTACTCATAGGGTTTTGGATGGCTGATTGTTTCAGGAGTGGGCTGCCAGATCCTTCTCCTGAGCTTGTAGCACCCGGTATTCTGAGGCAGTCTCCCATCCAAGTGCTAAACAGGACTGACCCTGCTTAGCATATGAAATCTGATGAGATTGGACATCAGAGTGGTATGGTTGTAGACTATTAAATGTTTAGAGAACAAAATAGCATAGAAGTTAAGAGTTTGAACTCTACACAGTTTAATTTATACCTCTGCTACTATGTAACAAGTTATATAGTTTCTCCTTACCTTAGTTTCTTTATGTCTAAAATGATGGTAGACATACCCCGTAGTTACTATGAGAGTATATGAATAGTCATAAAATATATAGGATATGCCTATCATATAAACATTAACATAATGTTAATCAACTGCTACAAAATGCATTGTATCAGTGGTACACGGGCATGGCTGTTTTTAATAATTTCTGTGAAAGAGCATGAATAATCTCCTACAATTTATGGAAGACTGATCACACATACCCATGAGGGAGAAAATGTTGCCATTGTAAGAAGTAAACTGAGCCATCCTAACTTATTGAATTATTAGCCCACACTTGGCCTCTCCCACCTATTTCTATATACATTTGCCTGTGAGCTACTTGGCAAAGTTTCCATAGACACTAAGAATGTGAAGTGTACGTCTCCCCGGTAGAATAAGAACACTGTTGAGAGAACATGTGATTTTAACATACTGCTGGAAGCACCAGTGCCAACCACAATGGCTTGGGGACTTGTCCACATATTTTTTTCCCATGTTGGGTAAGTGTTGTTGTTGTTGTTGTTGTTGTTGTTGTTGTTGTTAGGTGCTATCAAGTCAGTGTCCTACTCATAGAGACCCCATGTACAATAGGAGAAACACTATTGTCAGTGCTTCTCTGCTATTCATAGGGTTTTCAATGGCTGATTGTTTTTTGGGAGTGGGTTGCTGGGTCTTTCTCCCAAGCTATAGTACCTAGTGTTCCCAGGGGGTATCCCATTCAAGTACTAACCAGGCTTGACCCTGCTTAGATTCCGAGATCAGATGCCACAATGGTATGGCTGTAAGCGTTTGGTAAGTAATGAACAATTATTTTTATGTCCACCTTCAGAGAGCAACAGTGAGTGTTTTTCTGGTGTAACAATATAATTTCCAAAAATAACCTGTTTCTTAGGATGTTCAGCATATTATCAGAGCAAACCAGGAATGAAATGTAATCCATGAAGTAAATGGGAATAAAATGACCTGAGGATTAATTAGTTATAAGAAAAATCTGGGACATGTAGATAAAATATGAGAAAAGAAGCTTATAATATTATTACGTGATTTAAAATAACCAAATTAATAATCTATTATTCTCTATTCTATCATTTCACAATTTTCTCTTTTCCAAAGAAAAGAAATAAATCTGAATTTTCAAACTATAATCTGAAAAATCTACCTTATAGTGAAGTTAAATGTATAAATTTAACAGTGATTACATAGCAATTTGAACATCTTTTGAAACTGATTTTAAACATTAACTTTCTCATAAATATAAACCAGTCAGAAGTACCTATTTGTATCGACTAGCACCTTTCAATTTTCCTACCTGCTAATATCATAAATGAAAATTATACCCAATATACATACTCATATAAGATAAAAATATAATCAACAGTAAACATAATGTAAACATACAGACTGATAATAATATAACACTGAATATCTGAACATTTCAATCACTTCACATAGTTAATCTCATTGCAAGCAGGCAAAGCAGATATTAGAAATCAGAAAACTGAAGCCGAGGTTTAATGACTTCCTACAGCTGGTTAGTGGCAAAACAATTTCCTTACTCCTAATTTGATGCATATTACTATGTGTACACACTGGCATATTTATATGACTACTTGTTAGAACCAAAATCTATGTCTTTATTGCATGCTTTATTTTTGCAGCTACTGCCTCACTCCCTGTAAAAACATATTGCTGAATTTCAAAGTTCAGAGTACTTACGGGAAATACCCTGCCTAAATCTTTTGGCTCTTGTTTGCTTATTTTTAAATTTCATGATTACATTCTCCCTGCTTCAAAAAATTCTATTACTGTATGAAAAAGTATTAACCAGCCTCCTATTGACTCTAGTAAAACAATCATTGAAAAAGGAACACAGCGCCATAAAGCATGTGCATGGGAACAAATATAATCCCTCCTTGGCACAGACGCATAAACTCATATTGCCAAGAGAGAATCTAAAAGACATTTTGAAATCAATACTTGTGCAGTAAATAGTCACAGACAAATATGAAAGGCAAGGGTGGTATACATATACAATACTTAGCATTAAAAGAGCTCGTTAAAGTGATCTGGACATTCCAATAAAGAACAAATCAAAGACAAACAAGTCCCCTGCTAGAACACGAGTTATATAGTAGGCACTTAATATTTTCTTTTGACTATGAAGAATACTTACATTTTAGTAAATACTGAACTCAATTAAGTTGAACATACCTTTTTGAAATATATCAGAAATTAAGTGGAAAATCAGAAGAAAGCACCGCTTCATTTGAGAGTCCTTATGATATTATGTATCCCAGTTCTTACGAAGGAGGATTAAGATTAACTACCTGGCACCCTTGTTACTATCCTGCTTCCACACTGACTCACTCAACATGTGGGCCAGCAGATGGTCAACGAAAAGGTTTTATTATTATAGGCAACACTTTCCTTGCCCTGCCTTAACCACATTCAAGAAAAATCCCTGAAATACTTATCTACCCTCTCCCATCCTAACTATAAACTTTCCTCACTCATTCCAAGAGAGAAGACAGAAGAGTTCAGGAAATAACTGTCTGCCAGTCTTGGTAGAACTGAATTAACCTTGTTGTTATTGTTGTTGTTAGGTGTCAACGAGTTGATATCCAACTCATAGTGACCCTACGTACAACAGGCAAAACACTATTGTCAGTACTTCTCTGCTATTCATAGGGTTTTCAATGGTGGATTGAATTTTGGGAGTGGGTTGTGGGGTCTTTCTCCAAGCCTACAGTATCTTGTGTTCCCAGGCAGTCTCCCGTCCAAGTACTAACCAGGCTTGACCCTGTTTAGCTTCCGAGAGCTGACCAGATCAGATGCCACAGTGCTATGGCTGCGGGTGGATTAACATTGGTATAGTTGGTTTATAGCTCAAAAACTGTTTGAAGCCACCATCATAATCAGAAATAGAGGAGGGGGCATTACTAGTGACCTCACAGAAATAAACAGGATTATAAGAGAAAACCATGAACAAATATAGGGCAATGCATTAGAAAACATAGATAAATTGGACAAATTCCTAGGAAGACACAAACTATTGAAATGGTCTCCAGAAGAAATAGGCAATTTAAAAGAAAAGAAAAAAAAAAGAGAGAACTATAAAATATGAAGAGATTGAAGTAGTAACCCAAAGACTTCCCACAATGAAAAGCCTGAATCCAAATGGCTTATCCACCGAATTTTACCCATAGACACAAATTCATACAAAGTTTTCGGGAATGTATGTTAACCATTTCCATGATACCATATGATCATAAGAAAAACACAGAGCAATATCTCTTGTGAATATCGCTATGATTTGAATGTTTTCACCAAAAGTTCATGTATTGAACTAATCCCCAATACAGCAGCATTGGGAAGCAGTATCGATAAGATGTGATTAGATCATTAAGGCTTGCCCTCCTGATTGGATCAAAGTCATTATTATGAGAGGAAGGCAGTTATTTTTGGAGTAGGCTTGTAATAAAAGCAAATTCAATCCAGGCACCATCGTGCATGGCTTTAATCCCAATTATTTGGGAGGCTGGGCAAGAAGATCCCAAGTTCAAGGACGGAAGCAGCTTGTGCAATGTAGCAAGACCCTTTCTCAGAATAAAAAATAAAAAATGAGTCAGGCATGGTGACACTTGCCTGGAATCCCAGTGATTTGGGAGGCAGAGGCAATAGGATCACCAGTTTGAGGCCAGAGGCAGCCTGCATAACTTAACAAGACTCTGTCTCAAGATAAAAAATAAAAATAAAAAATGGGCTGGGGTGCAGTCCAGTGGTAGAGTATTTACAAAGTATGTGCAAGGCCCTGGAAAACAGAAATAATTAATTAGTTTATAAAGCAAGTTCAGGCCTCTCTTGCACACTTACTCTATCTTGAACTCCCTTGTCCTTCTATCTTGTACCATTAGATACCACAACAAGAAAGCCCAATGATAAACTGAGCACAAACAAGTGTAGTGCCTAGTCCATAAAACCATAAGTCAAATAAACTTTTCTTTATAAAGAAGTCTTTTACCAAATCTTTGGTATTCTGTTATTTTGTTACACACAACAGATTATAAAATATAGATGGAAAAATATGAAGAAAATCCTAGCAAACAAAATGCAGCAAAATAGAAAAAGAATTATACACCATGACCCAATGGGAATTACCCCAGGAATGCAAGGTTAGTTCAACATTGGAAACACTATTTAAGATAATATATTATATCAAATTTATTTAAAAAATGACATGATTATGTCGACCGTTACAGAAAAGGACTTAGACAAAATCCCAAAACCCATTCATGATTTAAAAATTAAATAAAAACATTAACAAACTAGAAATAGAAGGGAACTTCAACAACCTAATGAAAGACACCTATGAATATTCCAAAGTTACCATCATACTTAATGGTGAAGAACCAGATGCATTCCTCATAAAATCAGAAATAACATAAGGATATCAATTCTTGTACTTCTATTAAAGGATGTATTAGATGTTCTGACCTGAACAACTGAGCAAGAAAAAAACATTAAAGATGGATTAGAAAGGAAGAAGTGAAACTAACTATTCACAGATAACATGATCCTGTGTATCTAAAATCTACTGAAAATAGCTGTGACCTACTGAAATGTTTGGTAAGGTTATAAAATATAGGAATCAACATATGAAAATAATTTTATATCTATATGCTTATAATGAACAATCCAAAAATTAAGTTGAAAACATAATTCTGCCTATGGTAATATTGAAAAGAATATAATATTTCGATATACATTTTTAACAGAAGCACAAAACTTCTACTCTAAAAACTATAAAGCACTGTTAAAAGAAATTAAAGAATATCTAAATTAAGGGAAATCTACCACATCATTCTTTGAAATACATGATTTTGTCAATATGGAAATACTCTCCAAAACAATCTACATATTAAATGCAATTCTCACCAGAAACCAAGATGACTTCTGTACATAAATAAAGAAGATTATTCTGAAGTTCATATAGCATTTCAAGAGACTTAACAATGCAAAAATATTGAAAACAAAAAGTAAAAAAAGACTTACATTCTCGATTTCAAACTTATTACAAAGTAATGGTAATCACTATCATGTGGTATTATCACAAAGATAGACATAGATCAATAGCACAGAATTAAGAGTACAGAAATAAAACCATATACAGTATCTATATTCAACCACCTCCATGCATGTCAGTTTGTCATGCTGTGAGGATTTGTGTTTTGCTGTGATGCTAAAAGCTATGCTAAGCACCAGTATTTTAGATACCAGCAGGGCCACCCATGGTGGAAAAATTTCAGCTAAGTTTACTAAGACAGACTAGGGACAAGGAGCTGGCAGCCCACGCCTGAAACACTTAGCCATTGAAAACTCTATGAATAGCAGAGAAGCACCATCAAATATCGTCCTAGAAAATCAGCCCCACAGGCTGGAAATGTCTAGTGGGCTGGAGTATTCAAGAAATGACCGGAGAAGAGTTGTCTCCTCAAAGTAGAGTTGACCTTAATGATGGGAATGGAATAAAGCCCTTGGGACCTCCTTTTGCTGATGTGGCACAACTCAAAGTGAGAAGAAACATAATGACTGCAACAATGGGCTCAAATATAAAAAGACTACGTGCATGGAACAGTGTTGGGTAGTGTTTCATTCTGCAGTACACAGGAGTGCTGTAAGTTGGATCCTACTCCATGGCATCTAAAAATAACAATATAGTCAATCAATTTTCAACAAGTGTGCCATGACAGACAATTCAATGAGAAAATAGTAGTTTTTCAAGAAACAGTTCTAGAACAACTGGATATTCACCCGCAAGTGAATGACCTTGGTCCATAATACATAAATAATTTACAATTCTATATCCAGAATATGTATGTAAAACCTCTTATAACTTAATAATAAAAATACGAGTAACCAAATTTAAAAATCAAACATTTCTCCAAAGAAGGGAAACAAACTGCAAACAAACAAATATAAAAATCATTGAGCTTTGAAAACTACTACATAGAAAATTCATAAGACAATGGTCAGGGAAGGTTTAGCATCAGCACAATGAAAACTTTACCCTAATTACTTACTGAGTTTCATATCATCTTACTTTTTTAATGTTTGGGTTTTTTTACCCATTTCTCATATTATATGCTGTCTTTTGTTGTTGTTGATCCCCAAATTTAAAAAGTATAAGTGCCAACGAGGGTAATAGTTTGTAAAACTAAAGGTCAGTCAATTTTGCCATTTACTAATATTTGTAGATTCTTTAGACAATAAATAACTAAAACTACTCTATACAGAAGACCTACATGTTTAATTTACCAAAATTAACCTCTGCCCTAAAATGTTCCTTAAAAGTGTGGTGCAAATGTAATTTCTTTTATTTACATGTGTTGTTATTGATAGGTGTAGGTACATCAAATATGACACATAGATGGGATTGGATTGGCCTGCAAGGTACTTGTACTCAGAGGGTAGGAATTTACATTCATCCTTCTCCATTCCTTATTTTCAATTTCCTGGGTCTACACTTCCTTCTATTGTAAAAATGGGGTCCTACTGACAATCAAATGTGGTAAGAATGCACTTAGTATCATTTGCTTTGATATGCTAGTTCCTTTTCACATTACTACTTCCAAGCTGCTAGAGGACACTTACATACTCCTAGGAACAAGTAAGCATATTGCCCATGAATTATAGAACCAAATAATTGAATTGTGCTGAAATGGATGTTTTGTCCAATCATTTTTTATCCAATTATGTGCACATATTGACAAAGCCTCTAATTTTTTTGCCCTCATTTTGGTTCTATATAGGATATGTGCTTCATTTTCTAAATTAAGAAATATTCTGACCTACTGTATATTAAGTTTCTATGATGTTTCTAGGATAGAAAAATGTTATTCTGTAAAATAAGCCCAACACATTAAAATAACATATATTATGGCATTTAGTAGATGCTATTAGAAAGGAAAAGAATGCTTAGTTTTTATAATCACCAACTGTATCATTATTTCTACATAATCATAGTATTGTACCATACTATATTATCTTAATTATCACTATATGTCAACCTATTTAAATACAATTAGGAGTATACATTACCCAATGTTCTTATTACCATAGTATTTTTGCTGCCAGTAAACAATTTGTACATACATTTAAGAGCCACATAATAAAATGTCTTGAGATCATTGAATCCAATTTTCCCAACTGTTGTTAGCTTTAGAATAAATAAAGTAGTATTTCCATGTGGTTTTTCAAAATAGCAATGGGTATTTCCCCTAAACACATACGACAAAACATGCTCCTAATGAATAGTCTAATGCTTGTACAATAGTTTTCACTGTTCTTACATTTCCTTACTCATGTTTGTCTAATAGAATGCTAACTCTGAACCATTATTGTTTTTCTTGTTCATCATTATATACTCAAGGTTCTAAATAATGCTGGATACATCATAACTGCATAATAAGTAGATTTAATAAATGACTAAATCCTATATTTAAGCATCTTGAAATGATGAAGCAGGGAATGGTTTGGAAAGGAGATGTGGAGAAGTTAAAGCTACCTTCTTATAGGTACCCTTGGCTTAATGCACAGGCTCTGGCTGCAAATAACAGCTACTAGTTGGAAGCACAGTATTCAGCCCAAGGTCAGAGGATCAGTAGGAAATATAAAGGAAGACTCTATTGCCCTAAAATACACAAAATTGAACTTTCCAATTTTGAAAGTGAACTGAGACAAATGCAGAGGTTTTATATAATCCTAAACAATGATCAACATTATTTAATCTAGTTGTATGACAAATAAAATAATGAAAAATTGCCCATAACTCTGTTCAATCGCATGATAAAAACTAACTCAAGAATAAAGTACTCTGAGGGCTTCTTATCATTGCTTCCACATTTCTGATTACCTCTTATAGCCAAAACCAATATCTATAAATTTTATAGCTACCTAATCTGTCACTTTAGATATGCTCAAATTGTGCTTACATATAGAAGAAGTATTGAATAAAATCTTTTGGCTTCAAAAGCTTTAAGAATGTACATTTCAATGTACATAACCATTTCTGACTTCAATAAAAGAGACATAAAAATAAGTCAAAAGCATTTAAAAAAGATTTTTAAAACTTCTCTCCCCTAAGTGCCAGAAAAAGGAATGACTGTGGGATTGTATATAAAACACATAATTTTCTTTTCTTTTTTCTTAGGCCTGTCCTCAGTATAGTCAATTGACTGCCCATTACTTACATTTTCAGGACCCAATCACGCAGTATGCTCAATGAAACTCTTGAATGGAACTCCCACCAACCAGGCTTATAGCACTAATGAAACTAAATCTATTACTTGTTTTCTAGTTTCTACCACCCCCAGGTATTTATCACTTTTTTTTTATCCTATTAGAACTAAAAAAGTCAGATTCTAATCCAAATTCTTATAGGATTCAATTTCAGAGAAGCGCAGCTGCCTCTCAGCCCAGCTCCCCCAAACCTCAGTGATATGTTCCAAAGAAGCCCTCAGCCTCTTCCAAAATCAGTCAGCTTAAGAGTCAAGATAGAATGTCAGTTTAAACTAAAAAGGAAAAAAAGAAAGACAGGGAGTGTGAAAAAGGAGAACTGGAAAATAGAAAAAAAAAGTAGGGTCAAAATAATAAAGAAAATCAATCATGTTCCTTAGAGAAGATACCTTTAGGGTGGAGGGTGGAGGCAAGGGTATGGTAAGAATTTAGGGCAGTCAGGATTTCAAGAATAGATTTAGTTGCAAATAAGGAAGAAAAAAACCCTGATCCTACAGATATATCCAATAGATTTAGAAGCAGAAACATGCAAAAGAAAACAAGAGAACTCAAGCTAGTTTCTAAATAGTTTCAATTCTCTCAAGGGCTTATATAAATGGAAATTTGGAAGTCAGCAATTCACTAATCAAATCAACCTTAATTTGTACTATGGCTCAAATGCTAAGTCGTACACAGATTGGCAGTGTTTACTTAAATTGGTTTCTTGCTACATTGCATAAACTTTTATACTAACAATTATTTTATACCAAAAATTCAAAGTATCATTTATATAATTGCTTAAGGCATATTAAATATTTATAAATGGATCTTAAGTATTTATTTTGTGACTGCATCTGATTCAAATAGTAAAGAAACGCCATTATGTTCTTCTTAACCCCATGCTGTATGCAGACAAAAGATATATTTCAAGTTAGCAATAATGCATAAACAGCCTCTTTGAAATACATGTGAAAATTATGTCAATATAATATCTCCATCCTGGAAAGGAAGTAAACCATTTTTGATGTATACTAATGTAAGCCTTTATAAGAGATATTAGTCATATACTCAAATTTAGTTCTGACTAGAAACAAAAATATGCTGGAAATTCCATAAAGATCAAACTAATTAAGGTACTTAATTGCCTCTGACTAATTATGGAAATTGGCAAGCTCAGGAAGGAAACAGGCTTTTCAAAAAGAGTTTATATTTTAGGCATTAGCTTCCTCAGCTTCATTTTCCTGGTAGCCACTTGTATCATTTCAGATCTGATATTGCAAGCTCTGCCCATAGAGACTTATAAAAGGAAATGACTTATGAAAGGATATGCATTCATAGCTTAACTGGGACAAGCAGAAGCTATATTCTCAGACTGATAGCCAAAAGTTTGGTTGGCACTTTACTAGACAGCTATGTTGTACATTGTTTCTCATTAGCAAAGCTTCTGTTATAAGACTTTTGTTGTTGTTGTTGCTTCTGCTGTTGCTGCTGCTGCTGCTGCTGCTGTTATTGTTGTTAAAAGACCAATGCCTTCCACAAGGCATATATGTAACTCATCCTGGTCCTTTAACTAAACAGGGAAAAATGCCTCATGGGAGAAAATCTAAATCCCTATGAAATATTATTGGGAAACCAAAGATAAACTTTAGGCATAAAGGAAACAACATGGACTCTAGAGTTCAACTGATAATGGTTTTTTAAAACCTAGTTCTGCCACTTTATGCCTGTGAAAACTTGGGAAGTTACATAATTTCTCTCTCTCTCTCTTTTTTTTTTTTTTTTTTCATTTTTAAAAAGGAAATAACACCTACTGTGGATGATGTCACAAAAACAGGGAAAATGCAAGGTGGCTAGCTCATTTATGGAAAGAGAAAGTATCCCAAAATACTAGATATTATGCTTTATATTCAGTGAAAGACAATCCTTTTCATCTATGGTTCACAACTTATCATAGGTATAGGAATAGTCATGAAGAATCAAAGATTATGCAGGGGTCTTCTTGAGACAAATTATAGTTCCATGTTAGGAATCAAAGAGAAAACAGGAAGAAAATGGAGGAAATGAATTAGTAAGTAAATGACATTCTATCTTCTTTAATCTTTACGTAAAATAAAATGACACCCTCAAAGGTACCATTATTTACAATAATTATACTGTATAGAATGAAATATGTATAGTATTTCAAGCACATTTACATTGATAATTTAAAGTTAATGACATAAGTATAAATATTGAATTTCACCATATTCTATCAAAGAAGGATCCAACCCATTTGTTCTCTCAATCATTGAAAAGAACGTCACTTAGGCAAAAAGTTTATCCTTTTCTAGAGTTCCTGGTCTCACTACTACTATAGAGACCATTAGGAGCACCTGTAGCAAGAAGTACTGCCAAGGAAGTTCTTCCCATGCTGCCTCAAAGTTGGCACAAGAACACCATTTAAAGAGAGATTGCTGGGCTAATGGTGGAACTACAACTATAGCCTGACTTCTAGTACTATCTCCAGCAGACCTCAGACACTTCCACTTAAAGGCTCTGAGATCATTCAGAACTACACAGAGATGTTTAAGGTGTGTGTGTGTGGTAGGGGGTGGGGGTGAGTGCACGCACACATTCTCATGTATGTTAACAATATATAAAACCTGAATTTAAGAATGTTTAGTCCAAGAAAAGAAACTACAATATCTATATCTCTTATCCTACCTCTCAATTATCCACATTAAAATTTATAAGAATTTTGTATAAGGTGATAAAAATAAAAAGGTTTTAATATAATAAAACAAAATTTCCTATTAAGTATCTATTAAAGCAAGAAATCTCTTTCAAGATAGTTACAGTTTTGCTTTGTTTTTTGAGTAACTTTATTGCTGATCAGTATATGAATGTCATCACTGAGTGGAAATAGTCCAAGACACTCATATCATTCCCACTAGAAGGAGAAGCTTCAATAAATCTCAAAAGCTGTGGCAGTGGTCCAGTCCCTGTGCCATATGGCATTCCACCTGTCCCAAGAAGTTTTGTTAATGTCCTTTAAAGCTCCCAAATAAAAATACTGAGACATAAACAATCAAGACTGCTTTGCAGTTGGGTTTTTTCAGCTCTGTGTGGTAGCTTCAAAAATTCCCCATGCTGTGCATGTTAATGAGACCCTCAATAGTCACCATTAATTCACAAAAGCAATCACCCATAATTCACAGGCCTTTTCTTTCTGACTATGTCTGTGTTCATTGTATTTAGAAACTACAAATAAAATGTAACAGAAGAAAAAAGTCTAGATGTCAGTAGGTATGAGATCTAAAGACCTAATGCAACAGCTGAACAAGAAAATTTTTAGGTTCTAGGCATATTACCACCAAGGGTTTATTTCTAAAAGAGTCAAATAGTTAAACACAAAATTATAGCAATATATGTATATATACAGCAATTACCAAAACTGAAAACTCACTTTAATTGTATTCCTGTTGATCAGAAAAATGACAGTTTTCCAGAAGCAGTCCTGAAATAGCCATTGAAAACACTATGAGGGTCACTATGAATTGGACCCAACTCGACAGCTCCTAAGAACAACACCAACAATGAAAAGAATGGGCTGGGGTTTAGCTCAGTTGGTACAGTGCTGCTCCACACTCTCTGAGGGCCCAAGTTCTATCGTCAGCACCATCAAAATGGAAGAAGGATGTGGCAATTGACTCCCAAAGCAATCCCAAAACAATCACCCATTGAAAATCCTATGAGGGTTGCTATGAGGAGGACTGGACTCAAGGACACCTAACAACAACAACAAATTAAAAGAATAGAAAACTGTTTGCCACAGCTTTTCACATCATTATCCAATCACTCTATTCATTCCCATCTTTATTTCAGTGGATCTGAACATTTCATATTAAATAACATGTGTGTTTAAACAGAATGAATGATCAGCTTGCCTAGTTTTTTGACATTTTGATATGCTTCATCCAAATCCTATCACTTGGTTACCAATATAAATCTAATTTATTTTCCTATTACATTCTCATTGTCTCCTATACTTTGAAATATTTTTTAAATTTCAACACTACTTTGAAATTAGGGTTGTTTTTAGACCCAGTATTAGATCATATCAATACATTTAAAAATTTAAAACTTTTAAATATTAAACTAAACATATTCAATATATCTGGTTTCCTTTTCAATCCTATATATTTTTAGTTCATGCATTTAAAACTTTATTCTGAGAATAGGCCAATAGGCTATAACAGATTGCCACCAAGGCAAAGAAAGGGTGCAATCACCTTTTCTACAGAAACCACTACACAGACAGACAGTGATGCAAATACACATGCCGCTAGCATGTAATTATCACAGCCACTACAGTTACAACCAGGACTCTACCCACAACCTCATGCCTACTTTGGTATTCCTTACTCTTCTTCTCTACCCAATATATTGTTGTTAGTTGTTGTTAGGTGCCGTCGAGTCGGTATCCGACTCATAGCGACCCTCTGTACAACAGGGGAAACACTATTGTCAGTGCTTCTCTGCTGTGCATAGGGTTTTCAATGGCAGATTGATTTTTGGGAGGCGGTTGCCAGGTCCTTCTCCCAAGCCTACAGCTTCTGGTGTTCCCAGGCGGTCTCCCATCCAGGTACTAACCAGGCCTGACCCTGCTTAGCTTCCGAGATCTGACGGGATCAGATGCCACAGGGCTACTGCTGCAGGCACCCAATATATACCTGACTCTTATTCCTCTCAATTATTTAAAGCATATAGGACCTATCCCAACTTTTATCAAGCAGATTGATGAGGAAATCAATTTCAATATACAACCAAAGAATGGTTTACTGCCTTGTTTTTTAAGAACTTGTAGAATTCAGGTAATCAAGGATAGGGTCAGAATAAAGCAATATTGAGATAAGGACACTTTTTAAAAATTCTCTCCCTAATTTTCTGTAACTCTTCCCTTTTCTCCAGTACTATACCTTTGCATCTCCCCAGTACAGTATAAGCTAGTCCACTTAGTTCCAGGAGTAGAATTAGCAAAAAGCTCTTTTTTCCTAAGTGAATATACCTATACACAGAGGTAGGGGAGGGACTTCAAAGGTGTGAGTAGAATGCAAGTAGACATTAATGTTTATCCCAGAGTTGCAAACTTGTAGTATGTGGCACAAAGAGGTTTAACAGAAAACTGTGGCTAATGGTGTTCCAACAACCCAATGGCCAAAAAATTAGATATTCCTTTTAATGGTCAAGAGGACTTAGCCTTTCCATTAGTGGATCTAGCAAAGCATAGTAACTGCATGGACAAGCAGTAAGTTCTACTGTCTGAGACAGGACCACCAGGGTCTCCCCAGGAGGATAAGCTGGTTGTAATTCTGCAACTTAGCAAGAGTACACAGACACTCAGGACAAGAGCACACAAGCCCTAGTTACACATCTTATTTTCTAAAATACACACTTAAAAGCCATTCAGACTCTTCTATTTCAAACACAGTATTACAGTAGGAACTTAAACTGCACTATTACATTTTGGCCTTACTCAGGGTAGGGAGCCTGTTGGGAATGAGACAGAATGCTATGCCTAGCACATAGTATGCTTGAATAAACATCTGTTGAATGAATAAATGAATGCTTCATTCATGGTTACATTTTAAATCCTCATCATCACAGTAAATACTTAAAAAGACCTTATCTCATGGCAGATATTGTTTTAAGTGCTTTATAAATACTAACTCAACTAATTTCCCTCAGGCCCATATGGGCTATTTACAGAAGAAGTAGCCAGAGTACAGAGATCTTGAATCATCTGCCCCAAATCACTTAGGCAGTAACTGAAAATCTGGGAATCAAATACAGACAATCTGGTTTTAAGTACTTTACCATATTTCCAGGTTAAAATAAGTTTTATATCTGTATTGATGGTATTGCTTCTAATTGGAAAAATGAAGGTATTTTTAAAAGGTGAGGAAGGAGGAGGCCAAGTTAATTTAGCACCTGTCAAAGATGGAGAACCTTTAGTAGGCCGTTCTGGGACTGGCCTGGCAGGTCCCTGTGAAGAACAAAAGTAGAAGTCCATGATTGTGCTTCTTCCCCTCACCAGCTCCCACTGCTTCCAATGCTCCTGTCAGCCACACCATAGGGTGACTTCAATTCTGTTTTGCTGTTTCAATAGAGACTTAAATAATGGTCATGTTCCACACATTTCAGGTCAATTCATGATACTTCCGTCTTGGTTCCAACTGCTGTTTAAAAATCACCATAGACTGGGTGGCTTGTAAACAAACCATAATTATTCACAGTTCAGGAGGTTGGAAGTCTGAAGTAAGAGTGCCAGCATGGTGAAGCTCTGGGGGGGACCCTCTTGCTGTAACATCATAGAGCAGAAAGAGGATAAGAGGTCTCTCTATAGTCCTTTTTATAGGAACACTAATCCCATTTGCAAAGGCCCTACCCTCATGACCTAATTATCCCTCAAAGGCACACCTCCTGATACCACCACACGTAGGGTAAGGACTAAAAAATACACAAATTTAGGGAGGACACATTCAGTCCATAATAGCTCACTAGAGGCCTCAGCCTATAGTAGCTGAATCCTGTCATTCAAAGAACTATTTTGACCAAGAAGAAGCTAAGGATCCATCTCTGAGTGGAGCTGATTTTTTTAATTACCTGTGCACAGTAGAAATGGACCCAGAGTGTGGCCATTTAACAAACTTGGTGTTACAGATACTCTCTAAAAGACAGATATGTTATTAACAAACAACAGCTTATGTAGCTATTAATTTCTAGAATAATCTCCTCTTGTTCAATAGGAAGATTTCTTGCTTACCAAGTTATTTTGAGCCATAGACCTTATTCTACCTAGCTATCTTCATGAAAGACCAGACCAGACCTATTTAAAAAATGGCTTATGCTGGGAGCAGGGAGTGCTGGCATATGCCTATAATCCCAGTGATTTGGGAGGCTGAGGCAGGAGGATCTCAAGTTCGAGACCAGAGGGCAGTCCAAATAATTTAGCAAGACCCTGTCTCAAAAAAGCAAAAAGAAAAAAGAAGGGGGGTGGGCTGAGGGTGCAGCTCAGCAGTCCAGCACTTGCAAAAGCATGCAAAAAAAAAGTACGAGTCCCTGGGCTCAACCCCCAGTGCCACACACACACACAAAAGGCTTATAAAACAGCTACTTGTATTCAAGCACCATCTCAAGAGCATCAGCCAGTTCATAAATCATGTTGGGTAGGAGCACTGTGGAGAGAAAACTGCTTTCAAGTAGCAGACAGAAGCAAGCTATAGAGAATGATCTAGATGCCTCACAAGCAGAAGTGTTCTGGTCACATAGTCTTTTTATTATGCCTATTCTCTAATCAAAGCTCTACAGAATTCCATTCCTTTCAACCAGAGGTTTGAGTCAAAATAATAAAAACAATTAGAAGGGATAAAAGGAACAGAGAAACATGTGTAAAATGGAAATTTTGCCTCTGTGGTCCCAGAAGCCTGAGAGCTCTCTACATCAACTTATAATTATTGGAAGACAGAGATATCTTTATGTCACCCATCTTTTTTAACAACAAAAAAATGAAATACTACAAATGTTTTCCAGAAAGGAAATTAGCTTGACATTAATGATCAGAAAACCAGTACTTATACCTAATAAATATGACAGTTATTTTCTCAAGAGCTTTCCTGTACTGCTTTTTCACTCTCCTCATGGATTCTACTTTTATTTTCCTATCACTGATAACCCACTGATATAGAAAATAATCAAAAGAAGAAAGACATATTAGTCTATGTTCTCCTAAACCCTATAAATACTGAAGAAATTATGGCATCCTTTTGCAAAGAACTAGGACAAAATGAGGTATAAGAACATGGATGATATTTCTTTTTTTTAATTGGAAAATTTTAATGTACACCTTAATGTGATGCATTCTGACATGCTTTTCATTGTGACATTTTCATATAGGTGTTTTGTTGTACATTATTCATATAGGGTCCCCCTTACCCTCTTGTATACTTCCCTCCCCTTTCTCACCCTCCCATTAAAGACTTCTCTACCATTTACTTGTCTTTTTATGGTAATATTTTTCTATATATCCTTGGGTTCCAGTTCTGTTTAAGATAGAAACTTTACCTGCAGTGAACTTTCTTTTTACCTTGTCAGAACTATTACATGCATTTTCTAGACCACCTATAATAACACCATTCTTAACTTTTTTCTTTTATTATGATCTGACCTTTGTATAGGAAGTTTTCCTTCTTATAATTTTGATTCAGCTACCACATGAGTGAGAACCTGTGGTGCTTCTCTTTCTGAGCTTGTGTTCGTTCACTTAAAATTGTTGTTGTTGTTAGGTGCCGTCAAGTCGAGACCGACTCATAGTGACCCTATGTACAGCAGATCGAAACACTTGCCGATTCTGTGCCAGGCAAACAATCTTATTTATGTTTAAGCCCATTGTTGCAGACACTGCATGAATCCATCTGGTGGAGGGTTTTCCTCTTTTGCGTTGACCTGCCACTCTCCCAAACATGATGTCCTTCTCCAGGGATTGATCTCTCCTGACGACATGTCCAAAACATGTAAGACGCAGTCTGCCCATTCTTGCTTCCAAGGAGCACTCTGGTTGCACTTCTTCTAAGACAGATTGGTTGGTTCTTCTGGCAGTCCATGGTGCATTCAATAGACATCTCTAGGACCACAATTCAAAAGCATCAATTCTTTCTGTCTCCCTTGTTCAATGTCCAGCTTTCACAACCATATGATGCGACTGAAAATACCATGGCATGAGTCAGACGCACCTTCGTCTTCAATGTGACATCTTTGCTTTTCAATACTCTAAAGAGATCTTTTGCCACAGCTTTTCCTAGAGCAATGCATCTTTTGATTTCTTGACTGCTGCTTCCACGGGTGCTGATTATAGAGGAAAGCAAAGCAAAATCATGGACAACCTCAATTTTTCTCCATTTATTGTGAAGTTACGTGCTGACCCAGTCGTAAGGATTTTTGTTTTGTTGATGTTTAGTTGTAACCCATATTGAAGGCTATGATCTTTGATCTTCATCAGTAAATGTTTTAAATCCTCTTCACTTTCAGCAAGCAGAGTTGTGTCATTGGCATAACACAGGTTGTTAATGAGTCTTCCTCCAATCTTGATACCGAGTTCTTCCTCATAAAGTCCAGCTTCTCAGATTATTTGCTCAGCGTATAAATTGAAGAGATAGGGTGAAAGTATACAGCCCTGACGCACACCTTTCTCAACTTTAAACCATTCAGTGTTTCCTTGTTCTATTTGAACAACTGCCTCCTGGTTCATGTGTCAGTTTGCTATGGGGGCTTGCGTGTTGCGATGAGGCTGACAGCTCTGCCACTGTAACCTTAGACATGAGCAAGGTTACCCAAGGTGGACAGGTTTTCAGCTGAGCTTCCAGACTAAGACAGACTAGGGAGTAGGACCTGGCGAGCCACTCCCGAAACAACTAGCCATTGAAAACCCTATGGATAGCAAAGAAACACTGTCACTTAAAATATTTTTCTCTAATTCCATCCATTTTGCTGCGAATAGCCTTCTTTCTTTTTTCTTTATTGCTGAGTAGTATTCCATTATGTATATGTACCATAGTTTTTTATCCATTCTTCTACTGAAGGGCACTTTAGTTGATTCCATGTCCTTGCTATTGTGAAAAGTGCTGCATTGAACATGGAGATGCAGGTGGCTCTGTGGTATGATGACACATCTCCCTTTGGGTAAATTCCCAATAGTGTTATAGCTGGGTCAAACGGTAGATCTATTTTCAGTTTCTTAAGGTACCTCCATATTGATTTACATGGTGGTTGGACCAATTTACAGCTCCACCAACAGTGTAAGAGTGTTCCCTTTTCTCCACCACCTTGCCAGCATTTGTTGTTTGTTTTATTGGTCTTGGCTATTCTTACTGGTGTAAGGTGAAATCTCAGAGTTGTTTTAAATTGCATTTCCCTAATGGTTAGGGATACTGAGCATTTTTTCATGTGTTTCATGACTTCACGGACCTCTTCATTTGAGAACTGTCTACTCACTTCCTTTGCCCATTTGTGTATTGGGTAATTTGTTTTGGGGGGGAGTTTTTTTCTTGAGTTATTTATAAATTCTAGTAATTAGACCTTTGTCTGATCTATGGGATGCGAAGATTTTTTCCCATTCAGTGGGGGTTTCCTTGATTCTGTTAATTGTTTCTTTTGCTGTGCAGAAGCTTTTTAACTTCATATAATCCCATTTATCTATTCTTGTTGCAATTTCTTGAGCAATTGGAGTCCTATTAAGGAAATACTTTCCTATGCCTAAGTGATGAAGTGTATTGCCTATCTTGTCTTCTATAAAAGTTTTAAAGTTTCTGGTTTTATGTTGAGATCTTTTATCCATTTTGAGTTAACTCTCATACATATAGAGAGATGTGAAGTTTTAATTTTTCTGCATACAGATGACCACGTTTCCCAGCACCACTTATTGAAAAGGCTGTCCTTTTTCCAGTTTACTTCCTTTGTTCCTTTGTGGAAAATAAGGTGGCTATAGGTGTATTGAGGTATTTCTGGGTCTTCTTTTCTGTTCCACATGTCTTCAGGCCTAATTTTGTGCCAATATCAAGCTGATTTTGTTACCACTGTCCTATAATATAGCTTGAAATCAGGGATTGTGTTTCCACCTGCGTTAGTTTTGCAGCTTAAAAGTGTTTTGGCTATACATGCTCTTTTGTGGTTCCATATGAATTTTTGGATCATTTTTTCCGTTTATGTAGAGTCAGTCAGTGCAATTTTAATGGGTATTGCATTAAATCTGTAGATTGCTTTGGTAGGATAGCCATTTTTACTATATTAATTCTCCCTATCCATGAGCAGGGAAGGTCTTTCCATTTTTCAGTGTCCTCTGCTATTT
Organism: Pedetes capensis; assembly: GCA_007922755.1. Classification (NCBI taxonomy): domain Eukaryota; kingdom Metazoa; phylum Chordata; class Mammalia; order Rodentia; family Pedetidae; genus Pedetes; species Pedetes capensis. Next base: position 14,500 of record VMDO01013859.1, on the reverse strand, counting down.
CTTTCTTTAATGTTTTGAAATTTTCCTTATAGAAATATGAAGGATCTTTGGTTAGATTGATTCCAAGGTATTTAATTTTCTGGTGGGCTATCGTAAATGGTATTTTTTCTGAAATTTCCTTTTCTTCTTGTTTGCAATTGGTGTAAAGAAAGGCTATTGATTTTTGTGCATTGATTCTATAACCTGCAACTTTGCTGAAGGAAGTAATTAGTTCTAGAAGTTTTCTGGTTGAGGTTTTGGGGTCTTTCAGGTATATGATCATATCATCTGCAAATAAGGATAGTTCAACCTCTTCATTGCCAATCTATATCCCTTTGATTTCTTTCTCCTTTCTGATTGCCCTGGAAAGGACTTAATTACTATGTTAAATAGAATAGGAGAGAGAGGACATCCTTGTCTTGTTCCAGATCTAAGAGGAAATGGTTTTAGTTTTTCTCCATTTAATATGATGTTGGCCGTAGGTTTGTCATAAAATGGTTTTTATTATATTAAGATATTTGCTTGTTATACCTATCTTCTCCAGCATTTTTATCATGAAAAGGTCTTGCACTTTGTCGAAGGCATTTTCAGCATCAATTGAGATGATCATGTGGTTTTTGTTTGCCAGTTTCTTGATATGTTGGATTACATTAATTGATTTCCATATGTTGAGACAGCCTTGCATCTGTGGTACAAATCCACTTGGTCACGGTGTATAATCTTTTTCATAGGCTGCTGGATTCTGTTTGCCAGAATTTTATTAAATATTTTTGCACCTAGATTCATAAGGGGCCTGCAGCCATAGCCCTGTGGCATCCGATCCCATCAGATCTTGGAAGCTAAGCAGGGTTAGTACCTGGATGGGAGACCACCTGGGAACACCAGAAGCTGTAGGCTTGGGAGAAGGACCTGGCAGCCCCCTCCCAAAAAACAATCTGCCATTGAAAACCCTATGAACAGCAGAGAAGCACTGACAATAGTGTTTCCCCTGTTGTACAGAGGGTCGCTATGAGTCGGATACCGACTCAACAGCACTTAACAACTAACAACAATTGGTGGGATTTGGCTCAGTTGGTAGAGCGCTGTGCTGCAGTCTCTGAGGACCCAAGTTCAATTCCCAGCACCGGAAAAATGGGAGAAGGGCCTGGCAATCCACTCCCAAGGCAATCCCGAAACAGGCAGCCATTGAAAACCCTGTGAGGGTCGCTATGAGTCGGACACGACTCGACAGCACCTAACAACAACTAACAACAAGATTCATAAGGGAGATGAGTCTATAATTCTCTATCTTAGATGAATCTTTTCCTGGTTTAGGTGATGGTAGCTTCATAGAATGAATTTGTGAGTGTTCCCTCCTTTTCTATTTTTTGGAATAATTTGAGGAAGACAGGTATTATATCTTCTTTAAAAGTTTGGTAAAATTCTGCTGTGAATCGATCAGGACCTGGGCTCTTCTTTGTTGGGAGACTTTTTATTACATTTTCTATTTCTGTATATGTAATGGGCTTGCTTAAGTCAGTTATGTCTTCCAGGGTTAGCTTTGGTAGGTCATAGGTGTTAATAAATTTGTCCATTTCTTCTGCATTTTCATATTTTGGGGAATACAATCTCTCATAGTAATCCCTGATGATTTTCTGTATTTTGTTGAAGTTGGTGGTTATGGACCGTTTTCTTTCATAATCCATACTATGTTCGTTTTTTCCTTTTTCTTTTTGATGAGGTTGGCCAGAGGAGTGTCTATTTTATTAATCTTTTCAAAGAACCAGCTCTTAGTCATTAATTTTTTGAATTATCTCTTTGGATTGTAATTGAGATATTTCTCCTTTTATTTTTGTAATATTTTTGGATGCTCCTTTTAGGACTGATTTGTTGTTGGATTTCTAGTGCCTTAAGATGCACCATTAGGTCATTTATTTGGCTCTTCTTTACTTTATTGATGAAGATACTTAATGCTATAAACTTCCCTCTTAAAACTGCCTTTGCTGTATCCCATATGTTTTGGTAGGATGTTTTCATCATCATTTGATTGCAGCAATTTTTTAAATTCCCTTTTGATTTCATCAACAACTCATTCGTCATTCAGCAGTATATTATTCAGTCTCCATGAGTTTGTAAAGTTTCTGGAATTATTTATGCTCTTGAGCTCCAATTTTATCCCATTATGATCTGATAAGGAACAGGGGATAATTTCCACTTTTTTTGTATTTGTTGAGGGGGTTCTTATAGACTAGCATATGATCTACCTTAGAAGACGTACTATGTCGAGCTGAAAAGAATATGTATTCCTCATCGTATGGATGAAATATTCTGTATATATCCGTGAGATCCAACTGTTTTAGGGTGGAGATTACATTTGATGTTTCTCTGTTGATTTTTCATTTTGATGATCTTTCTCTTGATAAAAGTGGGGTATTGAAGTCTCCCATCATTACTGATTCTATTCCAATAAAGTTCTTTATATTCCATAATGTTTGCCTTATAAAGCTAGGTTCTCCTATGTTTGGGGCATAAATATTTAGGAGTGTTATAGATTCTTGATCAATTCTTCCTTGTATTAAAATGTAATGTCCTCCTTTGTCTCTTCTAATTAGTTTTGGAATGAAATTTAATCTACCTGAAATTAGAATTGCAACACCTGCTTTCTTTTGTTCCCCCTCTGCTAGGTATACATTTTTCCAGCCCTTAACTCTCAGTTTATTCCAGTCTTTGTGAGTTAGATGAGTTTCTTGAATACCACATATTGATGGTTTGTGTTTTTTCATCCAATTAGCCAGCCTCTGTCTCTTAATTGGCAAGGTAAGACCATTTACATTAATAGTGATTATTGAGTGGCATTTGTTGTTATATATCCAATCATAACCTGTTACTGGTTTATGAATCATGTTTGCTTTGTTCCTTTCTTGGGCTGCACTCATTTCTGCTAACCAAATCTTTGATTTCCTATCTCTCCTGGATGTGGTAATTGATTTACAATCCTCTCCATGGCTGGTTTTGTGGTTGCATATCGTTTAAATGCATCAATATCATTAAATATTTTATACTCCTATTTTCAAAGACAATGTTGCTGGATATATTAATCTTGGTTGGAAGTTTTTTGTTGTTGTTGTTGTTGTTGTTTTGGCTGTTAATCACCTGTGACCATTCTTTTCTAGCCTTCAATGTTGATATGGAGAAGTCTGCAGTAATTTTAATAGGTTTTTCTTTATAAGTAATAAGGGGTTTCTGCCTTGCTGTTTGCAGGATAGCTTCCCTGGTTTCCAGGGACAGCATTCGAGCAATTTTGTGTCTCAGGAATGACCTATTTACATCAGCTTTTGCGGGAGTACTGAGTGTTTCGGTTGTGTATGTATCCATATCCTGTATTATCTTTGGGAAGTTTTCCTTGAGGATATCACATACTAGATTTTGAAGGCCTTCAGTGGATCTTTCTTCTCTTTCAGGGATGCCCTGAATTCTTAAGTTTCATTTTTTCATTCTATCTGAATTCTCCTGGAAATCCTTTTTAAATACCTTTAGCATTGATTCCATTTCTGACTATTTGTATTTAAGTTTATTTATGGCATCTTCAGAATCAGAAATCCTCAGCCTAGAGTCATCTAGTCTCGATGAAAAGGATTCTTTAGCCAAATTTAATTCAGTTTTCTTCATTTGCATTTCAATGAGCATTGCTTGGTTCTTCCTTATCATTTCTAGCTGGGAGGATAGAAAGGACTCCAAGTGAGATACCTTCTTTTCGAGGATTTCAAGGGTGCTGGTAGTATTTGTTTTAATTTCTCTTAGCATGTTTATAACCATAACTCTGAATTCCAATTCAGAGATTTCTAAGAGTTGAAGTTCCTTGGAGTGATTTGTTGGGGGGCTTTGGTCTGTGGGACCATCAGATCCATCCTAGCCCTTTTTGTTTGCAGGTTTACTTTGTTTGCCCATAATATGGTCCAGGAAATAGAATTCATCTCTCCTGGGTGCGCAGAACTTCTCCCTCTGTTTTTCCTTTGAGAGTGTGTGGTGCTGAATCTCTGGTGCTTATTTCAGCTTGTAATATGCATGGTTCCTCGGCTTTTTGGTATGTGTGGCTCTTACTGTAGTTCACCAGCCCAACTCCAAAAGGGCTAGGGGCTAGGGAGGCAATACATTCTGTTTCTCTTCTGTGGGGTGAGGAAGGGGGGGATCTGGTGACAGAGAAGGGGGAAAGAGGAGGTAATGACAGAGGCTAATAGAAATTAGTGTCAAAATTAAAATTAAGGCTAAAACTTAAAGGTAAAATAATTAAAGAAAAACATATATAGCATAAGAAAAAGAGAAGAAGACTAGAAAAAGGGAAAAGAATAAAACAAGAATGAAAGAAAGAAGAAGAACAGAAAAGAAAAAAAATCTCGCACATACATGCTCCCACACACACATAAAAACCCTTGTAGCCAGGCACAGTGGTACATTCCTGCAATCCCAGTGGCTCAGGAGGCGGAAGCAGGAGGATCGCAAGCCCGAGACCAGAGGCAGTCTGCGTAACTTAGAGAGACCCTGTCACAAAAAGTAAAATATATGGGCTGAGGGCGCAGTGTGGTGGTCCAGCACTTACAAAGCATGCAGGCGCAAGACCCTGGGTTCAAACCCCAGTAACACACACACACAACACACACACACACACACACACACACACACACACACACACACACACACCTGTATGTTTTTACAGGTGGAATCTGAACTGTGAACACACAGTTCCACTGGATGAAGTGAACACTGCAGGATGCAGTGCTCCCTGCAGAACTCAGGATGGCAGTGTTTTCACACAATCCATGGAAGCAGTCTGCCTTAGTGTATAGGACTTTTGGGTATGTTCCCTGTATGAGTGGATATGGTGGGCAGCCCCACAATGTCCCAGGTTTAAGTGGGACACTGAGTGCCCATACAATCTGTTCCACGAAATATTGTGTGTCTACTGTATTGTTCGAGAGGCAGTGGAACCGGTGGGGTCCTCCCTGGAGTTCTCCCTGTCTCATGTATTTCAGGCACCAATTCCCCAAATTGGTGATTTCCACCCAAAGCCTACAGCATGGAGGGAATATGGCTGCTATTGTGGATTTTTATTGCAGGGCTTTCTACCTACTTGGGAGTCCACTTCAGAGGTAGAGATCCCCTTGTGGGCTCCTCAGTTCTCCCCCTGCAGTGGGCGGGATGATATCCAACCACCCCAGGAAGGAATCTACAGCAGGTCTATCCATTCGCAGTGATCGCGCTTGAAACTGCTATGGGACTAATTGTGCTGTTAGGCTTTGCCGAAAAGGAGCACTCTGTCCACGTGGGGCTCAGTTGCCTCCACAGACCCCAGCCTACTCCACAGTGCAATGGCATGACTTTGAATCGCCTCTGGTGTGTATGGGATCCAAGTGTATGTGTGTCCATATGTCTGTGGAGATCGTGTCTGCACAACTGTCCTGCCACAACAGGAGAGAGGGAGCCACACCTCAACTCTGGTCTTGCACCACTGGCACCCATTTCCCAGTTCCCTCTGCCATCACTCTCCGCACCCTCACATATCCACTCTCATGGATCTGATCCCTATTTTCTTGCCTGAGGGTCCTATAACAGCCCAGCATCTCCAGCTGTGCAGCGTATGCCACTAGGGATGGCGATTCCGTGTGCCAACTGAAACTGACTCACCCAAAACTTGTAGTTTGTGTCCTGTGGGCAGGGTGACAGTGTGATGGCAATGTTGCACTCTGTGGTGGGTCTGGCCCCTGTGGATGTGTGTGCGAAGTCCCCTCCAAGTCTCCGGGATTCTATCTGCCGTCTGCATGATGGCGAAATGGTGGAATGGCGACCCAGCTACAGAGGGTCTGTGTAGACCATCTGAAGCCAAATCCTCGATTTCACTGTTCGTCCAGCCTCTGTATCTATCTCCCAATCTAAACTATCACTGTTTCTATCTATTCAGTGTGAGTTCCAAACCCTTAATCAAGGCTTCCCTCTACTCCAGGACAGAAGGTGTGTGCTATCTATCCGCCATCTTTTCCTAGACACTTCAGGATGATATTTCTAATACAGAAAAGTTTCAGAGAATTGCCATTATTCATAACATTTATGATCTTGAGGTAACTTAGTTTATGGTAATTTTTCCATCTCCAATCCACCCAGGGATGAGGAATATATAGACAAGGAATTGAAAGAAAATCAAGCCAGATTCAGAAGAGGCATGGAAACAGAGATATCACTGGTGATGTCAGATGGATATTAGCCAAAAGCAGAGAATACTAGAAAGGTGTCTATGTTTTATTGACTATGCAAAGGTATTTGACTATATGGATCACAACAAATAATGCATAATATTGTGAAGAATGGGAATACCAGAGCCCTTAATTGTACTTATGAGGCATCTGTACATGAACCAGGAGGCAGTCATTTGAACAGAATGAGAAAACACTGCTTGGTTTAAAGTCAGGAAAGGAGTGTGTCAGGGCTGTATCTTCTCATTGTACTTCCTCAATCTCTATGCTGAGCAAATGACCAGAGAAACTGGACTTTACGAAGAAGAACATGGCATCAGGACTGGAGGAAGACTCATTAACAACATGCATTATGCAGAGGATATAACTTTACTCACTGAAACTGAAAAGGATTAGAAACATTTACTTATGAAGATCAAAGAACACAGCCTTCATTGTGGATTGCATCTCAATATCAAGAAAACAAAAATGCTTACTGGATCGATAAGCAACTTCATAATAAGTGGAGAAATAATTGAGGTTGTCCAAGGTTTTGCTTTACTTGGTCCTACAGTCCACGCCTGTGGAAGCAGCAGTCAAGAAATCAAAAGATGCATTGCATTGGGAAAAGCTCTTGCAAAATATCTCTTTAAACTGTTAAAAAGTAAGGATGTCACACTGAAGATTAAGGTGAACCTGACTCATGCCATGGTATTTTCAGTCATATCATATGCTTATGAAAGGTGAACATTGAATAAGGGAAACAGGAGAAGAATTGATTCTTTTGAATTTTGGTGTTGGAGACAAATATTGAGTATACTAGGACTGCCAAAAGAACCAATAGATCTGTCATAGAAGTGCAACCAGAGTGCTCCTTGGAAACAAGGATGGCTAGAAGGCATCTAATGTACTTTGTACATGTCAGGAGGGAACAATCCCTGGAGAAGGACATCATGTTTGAGAGAGTGGCAGGTCAATGATAAAAAGAAGACCCTCAACTAAATAGACTGATACCATGTCTGCAACAATAGGCTTAAATATAAAAACAATAGGCCAGGTGCAGTGGCACACACGTATAATCCCAGTGGCTCAGGAGGCAGAGGCAGGAGGATCTCAAGTTCCAGACCAGAGGCAGTCTGTATAACTTAGCGAGACCCTGTCTCAAAAAAGTAAAAAAAAAAAAAAAAAAAAAAAAAAAAAAAAAAAAAAAAAAAAAAAAAAAAAAAAAAGAAAAAAAAAAATAAA
>VMDO01013858.1:34263-56827 GCA_007922755.1 Pedetes capensis | reverse complement strand
TCATTCTTATCTTCCCTCCCCCCCTTTTAATGTGATCTGACCTTTGAGTAGGATTTTTCCTTCTTGTAATTTTGAGTCAGCTCTCTCATATGAGTGAGAACATGTGTTGTTTCTCTTTCTGAGCTTGTGTTCGTTCACTTAAAATAATTTTCTCTAATTCCATCCATTTTGCTGCGAATGACCCTATTTCATTTTTTTTTTGATTGCTGAATAGTATTCCATTGTGTATATATACCATAGTTTTTTTATCCATTCTTCTGTTGAAGGGCACTTTGGTTGATTCCATATCTTTGCTATTGTGAAAAGCGCTGCACTGAACATGGAGATGCAGGTGTCTCTATGGTATGATGACTCATCTCCCTTTGGGTAAATTCCCAATAGTGTTATAGCTGAGTCATATGGTAGTTCTATTTTTAGTTTTTTGAGGTACCTCCATATTGATTTCCATAGTGGTTGCACCAATTTACAGCTCCACCAGCAATGTAAAAGTGTTCCCTTTTCCCCGCAGCCTCGCCAGCATTTGTTGTTGTTTGTTTTTTTGATCTTGGCCATTCTTACTGGTGTAAGGTGAAATCTCAGCGTTGTTTTAATTTGCAAAGTTCTTAACCTGAAATTTTACTTATCATTTTACTTTGGATTTTACAGTAAAACCAAAAGCACCTTTAGTCTTTCAGTAATAGAAATATATTTGTTTATAAAAAATATTTAACAGAAAACCAATAATTTTTATTGGGAAAATGTTTTATTTATTTCATTCTAATTCACATTCACATATAATGTTTTATTCAAGAGGCAATGAAGATTAGACTGCTCCAATATCTGTGGTCCTACCTACCACACTATACTATCTTTGTGCCATGCTAGGCACTTAACCATTGACAACACTTTAGTAATCCTCTTTCCACATGGTAATTAAAAACTATGAGACATAAAACTTACTTCTATTCTGAAATTCACATGCTGTCATTTTCTTTGGATTGCTGCTTTCTACATAGGTATGTTAGAGCTGAACAAGTGTTTAATCTGTACATGGTAAAATCCACATAGTCTAGCCTCCAACGCTTACTATTGAGAGGAAAGAAATAAAGCCCAGCACAACTGCTCAATGAGGGAGCACTACAGGCAAACGCCAGGTGAGGCTTCTATGGCTGGATGTTCAATAAATACTAAGACAGATGTCCCCCCCACCCCACCGTCTATCAGTTTGTTGTGCTCTGGGGGCTTGCACATTGCTGTGATGCTGAAAGCTATGCCACTAGTATTTCAAATAACAGCAGGGCCACCCATGGTGGACAGGTTTCAGTGGAACTTCCAGACTAAGAAAGACTAGGGAGAAAGACCTGGCACCCAGCTCCTGAAACAATTAGCTATTGAAAACTAAATGACTAGCAGAGAAGCAGTGTCAAGCATTGTGCCAGAATATGAGGCCCCCAGGCTTGAAGGCATTCAAGAAATGACTGGGGAAGAGTTGCCCTCTCAAAGTAGAGTTGACCTTAATGATGGGAATGAAGTAGAGCCCTGGGACCTCCATTTCCTGATGTGGCATGACTCAAAATGAGAAGAAATATAGTGGTGTAACAATGCTCAAACATAAAAAGAGATCATGTGTATAGCACAGTGTTGGTAATGTTTCATTCTGTTATACATAGGGTTGCTATGAGTTGGACCTGCCTCCACGTGACCTATCAATAACAAGACAGAGGGCATTCTCTTAACTAGAATTCCTTAACTAGCACAAGGCAGGCAGAGAAATCATTGAACGGAAAAACTGATAAAATAGTATGAAAAACTATACTTTTCTCTTATAGAAATATACTGCAAACATATCAAAGAATTAACTATAAAGAAAGAAAGAAAAAGAAAAAATATTAGTTTTGCAATGCTGCCATAAAAATTACCACAAACTTAGTAGCACTTAGTGACACAATTCTTCTCCATCTGTTGGACCTATGGAACTAAAGAAGCAGGTTAATTGATTCCCAAATACAATGGTGGGACAGGCATGAGATAATAATTGTTATAGACATATCTGCCCAAGCAGGGAGAAAATGGGAGGAAATAAATGAGTCACCAAATCCCAGACAGTTTTAGAATCTAGTCAGGCAAATTAGGAAACAAAGCCTGAGAAAAATTCTCTGTGGCATCTGGCTCTGCCCTGTGGGCTCACAGCCATGCCTTCTGCCCTATTGTCATCCTTTCTTGTTTATTAAAGGTATCATCTGTCTGTAGTATAATAGCTTTATCAGTCCTTTGCTTGTTTGTAGCTTTTAGAGGTCTGGCAGTTTTCTTTCATTTTATTCTCTCTCAGACCCCTTCAGTCTAATCTGGTGTTGTTGCAGTTGATTAAACCTTCTCAGCAACTTTGAAGGTTTCCCCTGTATGCCATGGGATACTCTCTATTAGATAAGCATCGCAACAGAACTTTCAAGGATAATCTCATCTCCTTTTTGGCTTCTGCTGAAAAGATGGAGACATCTGGGTCATGCGATTATTCTAAGCATGCATTGATATTTTGATTTTCTAGCAACATATTGGGCTGGGATTTAGCTCAGTTGGTAGAGCGCTGCTCTACAGTCTCTGAGGTCCTGGGTTTGATTCCCAGCACTGCAAAAATGGGAGAATGATGTGGCAATCCACTCCCGAGGCAATCTTGAAACAATTAGCCATTGAAAACCCTACAAAGGTCGCTATGAGTCCGACCTGACTTGATGGCACCTAACAACAATAGCACCATATTGCTTAGCCACACTCTGACCTTTTTTCATATAGCATGAGTTCATGACAGTGAATCTCTTAATTTTATCATCCTTTGTAATTTTGATAGGTTGAAAATTTCCCAAATCATCAAGGCATTCTTTTTTCTTGTTAATAGTTTTTCTCTTAATTTTTCGTTCCTCTTGATATTTACAATAACAAACAAGATGCCAATAAGGCACAGGTACAACATTCTGCTCAAAAATATCCTCTGTTGCTTACCTGGCACATGCAAGACCCTGAGTTCAAAAACGTTCCCTGCTAAATGTCTAAGTTCATTGTTTGCAAATTCTACTTTCTATATAATTATAGGGCTGGGATTTAACTCAGTTGGTAGAGTGCTGCACTGCAGTCTCTGAGGTCCCGAGTTCAATTCCCAGCACCACAAAACTGGGAGAAGGACATGGCAATCCACTCCCAATGCAATCCCGAAACACTCAGCCATTGAAAACCCTATGAGGGTCACTATGAGTCAGATACCGACTCGACGGCACCTAACAACAACAACAACATATAATTACAGGATCCAGTCCTGCTAAACTTCTGCTACTATATACCAAAGACCTTTTTTCTTCCAATCTACCACAAAATACTCCTCATTTCTTTCTGAGTCTTTACAAGCCATGCCTTTTACAACCATATTTCTACCAAGGCTGTTTTTTTTTTAAATCACAATGTACGTATTCTCTAAGGTGACATATTTGATTTTCTCTATAATGCTTCTCATTTCCTTCTGATTCCCTACTACGAGACAGGTACTATCCATATTTTTACTAAGAGGCTGTTCAAACCATTTAGGTTTTTTCTATCACACTCCTTCCAACCTCTCCTCATTAGAACCGCTTGTACGTACTTGTCATGGCAGCTTCACACTTTGTGCTTTAAACAACAAGAATGGATGTTTTTACAGTCCTGAAGGCTCTAAACCCAAAACACATCTCACTGAGCTAAAATCTAGGAACTGGCGGAGTTCTGTCCTTTGTAGAAGCCTTGAAGGGAAGTCTACTTCTTTGTCTTTTCTGTCTTATAGAAACCACACACATGCCTTGGCATTTGTACCCTTTCTTCATCCCCAAGAATGGAACAAACAGTGGTTCTCACACTGGATCATTCTGATCTCTCTAGAGTTAGGTGTCTGCCTCTCTCCTCTGTATCTCTCTTCTGCTTAAAAGTCTTCTTAGGATTATGTTGGCCCATCTGGATAATTCAGGATGATTTCTCATCTCTAGATTCTTATCTTAAGCAAATCCACAAAATTCCTTTTGCCAATTACAGTGACATATTCTCAGGCCCCAAGGATTCAGACACAGACATCTCTGAGGGAGGAGTCTATTTGATAAGGAACATAGATGCAAATATCTTATGAAAAGACTTAAAGTACTTGCTGAGGTCAAAACTAAAACTGATGTCAAAATTAGAAAAAAAAATAGCATTTCAGTCATGTGAAAATTAAAAATCTGTTTTCACTTTCTTGCATAGCAGTAAAATTTAGTTTGGACAGATGTCTGCTTAACTAAAGATATGTGTCCACGGTCCTGTGAAAGGTGGACGTGGCTATTGAGTACATTTTATCATCTATAAATGGACATGACTGTGCACTCTCCATTTCTCTAACTTGAAGACAAGTTGCCTGCCCTGGGTTCTTCCCATGTTCGAATAGATGGAAATGCTCACTCGTCAGTGTGACCATGAAACAAGGACAATGTTCTAAGGCAGAGGATGGCAAACTTTTCTAGAATTGTTCAGATAGTAAACTCTTTCAACTTTGTAAACCATATGGTCTCTGTCTTAACTACTCAACTGTACTATTGTTGCACAAAGGCAGTAATAGGCAATACATAGCAAAAAATATGGGCATGGCCATATCCCAATATAATTTTATTTACCAAAACAGATGGCAAGCCAGATTAGATGGAAGTTTTCTGACCCCTGCTTCGGAGATAGAAAACAATCAGAAGGAAGGAATTTGAGTTCTTATAAAAGGTCTCCATACTCTAGATCACTGACATCAGAAACAAATTTATGAGGAAGACATAAACAACTATTTTCTTTTCTTTTCTTTTCCTTTTTTTTTTTTTTTTTTTTTTTGCAGTACTGGGGGTTGAACCCAGGGCCTTGCACTTGCATGCTCTGCAAGTGCTGGACCACTGAACTGTGCCCTTAGCCCAGTTTTTCACTTTTTGAGACAGGGTCTTGCTAAATTAAGCAGACTGCCTCTGGTCTCGAACTTGTGATCCTCCTGCCTCTGCCTCCCAAGCCACTGGCATTACAGACGTGCGCCACCACCCCCGGCAACAACTATTTTCTTTAAATCACTAAGTTTTTTGGAATTCTATCATAGTAGGTGAATCTATTTGTGTATAGACACACACATATGTGCATACTAGATGGGGAAAATTATTAAAATCTATCTGATGGTCATTATTAGTATTCTGAATTGTTGTTGTTGTTAGGTGCCATCAAGTTGGGTCCAACTCATAGCGACCCTATGTATAGCAGAATAAAGCACTCCCCTATTCTGTGCCAGGCACACAATCATATTTATGTTTAAGCCCATTGTTGCAGACACTGTGTCAATCCATCTAGTGGAGGGTTTTCCTTTTTTTTCTTGAACTGTCACTCTCCCAAACATGATGGCCTTCTCCGGGAATGGTTGCGCCTCAATATATGTCCAAAATAAGTAAGATGCAGTCTGGCCATCCTTGCTTCAAAGGAGCACTCTGCTTGCACTTCTTCTAGGACAGATCTGTTGGTTCTTTTGGCAGTCCATGGGATATTCAGTATTAGTCTCCAGCACCACAGTTCAAAAGCCTCACTTCTTCTGCGTCTCCCTTGTTCAATATCAAACTTTCACAACCATATGATGCAATTTAAAATACCATGGCATGAGTCAGGTTCACCTTCGTCTTTAATATGACATCTTTACTTTTCAAAACTTTAAAGAGATCTTTTGTCACAGCTTTTCCCAAAGCAATGCATCTTTTGATTTTTTGACTGCTGCTTCCACAGGTGTTGATTATAGAACCAAGTAAATCAAAATCGTGGACAACCTCAATCTTTTCTCCATTTATCATGAAGTTTAATACTGACCCAGTTGTAAGAATTTTTGTTGTTGTTGTTGATGTTGAGTAGCAATCAATACTGAAGGCTATGTTCTTTGATCTTCATCAGTAAATGTTTCAAATCTTCTTCACTTTCAGCAAGCAGAGTTGTGTCATCCGCATAATGCAGGTTGTTAATGAGTCTTCTTCCAATCCTAATGCTGTGTTCTTCTTCATAAAGTCCAGCTTCTCGGATTATTTGCTCAGCATAGAAATTGAAGAGATATGGTAAAAGGATATAGCCCTAACGCACACCTTTTTTGACTTTAAACCAAGCAATATTTCCTTGTTCTATTTGAACGACTACCTCCTGCTCCATGTACAGATTCCTTATGAATATAATTAGGTGCTCGGGTATTCCCATTCTTTGCATTGTTATCCATAATTTGTTATGATCCACACAGTCAAATGCCTTCGCATAGTTGATAAAATATAAAGAGACATTTTTATGATATTCTCTGCTTTCAGCTAATATCCATCTGACATCAGCAATGATGTCTCTGGTTCCCTGCCCTCTTCTGAATCCTACTTGATTTTTGGGCAGTTCCCTGTCTACATATTTCTACAGTCACTTTTGAATGATTTTTGTAAGATTTTGCTTGTATATGATATTAATGATATCCTGCAATAGTTTCCGCATTCAGTTAGAAACCCTTTCTTGGGAATAGGCACAAATGTGGATCTTTTCCAGTCAGTTGTTTTCCAGATCTGTTTTCCAGATCTGGAAAAGCTGTTTTCCAGATCTTTTGGCACAAATATGTTATTTGTTAGCACCTCTAGTGCTGCATCTGTTTGTTGAAACATCTCTATTGGTATTCCATCAATTCCTGGAGCCTTGTGTTTTATCAATTCCTTCACGGTACTTTCCACTTCATCCTTCAATACCATTGTTTCCTCATCATATGCAGCCACTTGAAATGGTTGGTCATCCACCAATTCTTTTTTGAATAATGACTCTGAGTATTCCTTCCATCTTCTTTTGATGTTTCCTGCATTGTTTAATATTTTCCCTGTAGAATCTTTCGCAATTGCCACTCAAGGCTTGAATTTTTTCTTCAATTCCTTAAGCTTGAGAGACACAGACTGTGGTCTTCCTTTTTGGTTTTCTGTCTCCAGCTCTTTGTACATGTCATTAAAATATTTGGTTTTGTCTTCTCGGGCTGCCTTTTGAAATCTTCTGTTTAGTTCCTTAACTTCATCATGTCTTCCTTTTTACTTTAGCTGCTCCACATTCAAGGGCAAGTTTCAGAGTCTCTTTTGACATGTAATTTGGTCTTTTCTTTTCTTCCTGTTTTTTAAACAATCTTTTGCTTTCTTCATAAATGATATCTTTGATGTCATGCCATAACTCTGGTCTTCTATCATTTGTGTCTAATGCATTAAACCTGTTATTGGGGTGGTCACTGAACTCAGGTGGTATATACTCAAGGTCATACTTTTGCTCTCATATACTTGTGCTAATTTTCTGCAGTTTCAGCTTGAACTTGCACATGAGCAGTTGATGGTCTGAGTGGGTTTCGGAGTGGGTTGCTGGGTCCTCCTCCCTAGTCTGTCTTAGTCTAGAAGCTCAGCTGAAACCCCATGGGTGACCCTTCTGGTATCTGAGATACCATTGGCATAGTTTTCAGCCTCACAGAAACATGCAAGCCCCCATAGTACAGCAAACTGACAAATGTGTGGGGGATTCTGAATTAGGAAGTGCTTTTATGAATTACTGAGAGAAAAGCTCAAATAATCTAATGGAAATGTAGGCAAAATAGACTAACAGAAAATTAACTAAAGAGGAAATGGAAGTGAATACAAGTAAAGATGTTTACAAACTAATTAAGTTGTATAAAGATAAGTTTTAATGTTTAGTGATACAACAATAAGAGTAAACATGAGTGCATAGGTTTTCATTTATATCATCTATTAAACAAGCAAGAAAAACTATTTTTACAGAATGTCCGGTATTTGAGATTGCATTTGTGTGTGAACAAACTCTCTTACCCCACTAACATGTATAAAATGTTTTTTAAAATGTTAAGAAATATTTGACAATGTATATTAGAACATTATGAAATATACATGCATTTTGGCCAAACAATTGTATTTCTTGGAAGTCTGTTCCAAGATGATTGTAAATATTCTTAGTATTATCCAGGGTTTTATAGCTGCATCATCTTATAAGATATAAGAAATTACTCACAGTTGTAGCCATACAGAAGTTTAATAAATAATAGAATGGCATTCAAATAAATAAAATATTTTGAAGACTCTTAAGCAACATGGAAACAAGTTGTTGGTATACTGAATGAATAAAAAGTCTACAAACGATATACCCCAGAATCATAAACTTATTAAAGAAAGCATGCACACATGCCCCAAAGTCACAGCAAAAATGGTCATTACTAGGTTAACAGCACGATAAAGAATGGTTTTCATTTGTTTCACCTGATTTTCATTATTATCTAATATTTCATTATAATCTGAATTACTTTCAATATCTGAAGACAAAATATGGCTCATCCATATTTTAAGCAAATTAAAAATGTAAAATATTTGAAACTAACAAAGTTTTCAACAAATACTTATCATGTGTCTGTAATGTGGTAAATGTTCTCAAAGGCACTGGAGATAAAAATGAAAAATAAAGCCAGGCCTGGTGGGGTACACCTGTAATCTCAGTCCTTAGGAGAGTGAGGCAGGTGGATTGAGAGTTCAAGGCAGCCTAAGCTACCTAGTAAGAACCTGTCTCAAAAATGGGGGAAAAAGACAATATCCTTGCCCTAGAGTTTAATTTTTGGTAGTGGATATAGATATGAAACAAATAAATAAATGAATTTTCAAGATAGTTAGAGAATGAGAATGCTATGGAGTAAATGAACAATGCTCAGTTGAGGTTTGAGTTGAGCCCTGAAGAGAGCCAGCAGGAAAGGAAATGGAGAAAGCATGTATGGAGGAAGAAGGCACGTACAGAACCCAGAAGCAGAAAGGATCCTGGCAGTCAGTGTAAATGATGAGTGGTAGGTTTGAAATGAGGTTAAGAAGTAGGCAGGGGCAGAAAACGTAAGACTTGGTAAAGAGTTTGGGTTTTTACCTAATTAAAAGATTACTGACTCCAAAGTGGATAAGTAACACTGTTTTGTTTTGTTTTGTTTTGTTAAAAAAACATAATTCTGCTTCTAATTGAGAATTAATATGCCTAAAATACAAAACATGCATAGAAATAAATAGAAAAAAACACCAAAAATATGTTGGAAAAATTGTCAAAGAATCAGAAGAAGAAGAAATAAGTGAATAAGAAACAGAACAATGTTCAAATGTCCTATTAATGAAAACTTAAATAACTTTCACATTCTAAAGTAGCAAAGTGGAAGAAATTTAATATATGGTAAGTCTACTACAAGACAGGCAACTACAAAATTTGGACTGTGTATCAGCATATTAGTATGTATTAGTATATTAGTATGTATTAGTATTAGTATGAGAAACAACTTATGGTATGTTATATATTCAAGATATTATAAAATGTCATTTTTACAATTCCCTTATGAGACAGTTACCTTAAGGAGATAATGGCACACACATATATATGGGGTGTTTATCTTAGTGTTAGTTAGAATTAGTATTTAAAGTGGTTTTATTTTATTGATCTCAAAATGTTTCAAGTAGCAGGTGTTATTTTTACAATCAGAAAATAGTTATTGAAAAAATGGTTAAGAAGTGAAACCAAGTTCACAATAACACATACATGATATAATATAGGAGAAAAGTTAATGAAAAAAGTTTTGAGTTATATATAGATCTGAGTTCCAAAGTTGTTTTACTACTTTTAAGCTTCAAGTCTTTGGGGAAACCAACCACATTTAGACACAGCACTCCCAAATATAAAATGGAGATAATAATGTACACCTCTGAGTGCTTTTGTGAGGGTTAGAGAACATATTAAAAATCACTTAGCTTGGTATTGGGACTATTATAACTACTAAAATGAAAATAGCAACAACAACTTAGTTACTCTTTTTTATTTTATGAGCTTTCCTCCCCCCATTATTTAATACCTATAGAATACAAAACAGAAATAAGTATTGTTATTCTCATATTACAGATGAGAAAATTAGACATAGAAAATGTATTTGTCCAAAGTCCTAAGCTAGCAATTAGCAAACCCTGTATGATTCCAGAATCCATTCCCTTGCCACCTGCTGCATTGTTAAAGAATTTGATTCTTTATTTTAGAAATTCTGTTAGGAAGAAGGTCAAATTGGAGTCCTGAATTGGCTCTTTAACAATGTGGACTCAGCTAGGGAATAAATCTAGTGAAAATATTAAGAAGCCAACAGTAAGTTCTATGGAACAATATTACAATTTTCCCTACTTTATATTCTTTAAAAGAAAAAATCCATTTAAATAAAAAGAAAAATATACCTCTTTATTGTATTGTAGTTTTAACACACAAGGTGAAGTCACCTGTGACATCATTATCCATGAAACAGCAATATCTTGCTTCTATATTAACTCAAATAAATTGATGGCAATAAAAAAGCAGTAGCAAAGAAGTTCATATGAACTGATTCATTTTTAAAACACAAACAGATCAGTAAGTCTGTAGTCTAAATTTTCAATCCAAAATTAAAGGAAGAATTGACAAAATATATTTCATAGAAAACAGTGCTTATCTATCATTATTTGGGGAAATGGTGCCTGTGTATTTATAAGATTTACACACATGTTGGATTCATTTGACTCACATACAAGTGGTTAAGTCAGGAAAGGTTAGGCTTCGAAACCTTCCTTAGAAATGGATTTGTTCAGGCAAATGTGTGAGTCACTGTATATATTTTATACACCATAAGCCTGGTTATGATGATAAGCCCATTTTTCTATACTTTTTAAATTTTTACCAAAGAGAGATTTCAGGAAATGTTTTCTTTAAAACATCAGAAAGCAACAAAGTGCAAAGCCACAAAAAAGCAATTGTATTTAAATATGCAACACAGAGTAGCATTAGGATTATCCCTCTAGGTCTTTTAAAATCTCATTACTGTTGGAAGCTCCTTCCAATTCTTCCATCAATTCCTGTTTGGGGTTTTTATTACTTTGTCTATAGAGCAAATTTTCCCCATATTTGTTTTGAATTGCATGTTCGTGGGCGAGCGGACTAGACACATTTAGGACTACATTGTGTTTAGCTCTCAGGATATAGGCTTCCTTGGGATTTGTTCTTTTTTGGCAGATCTGGAACTGGAAGGCATCTCGGAAACCACTGCGAAAATTTTCATTGAAGAAACCATAAATGATGGGGTTGATGCTGCTGTTGCAAAAGGCAAGCCAGTGTGCAAAAGGGTAGATGTAGATGTTGATGACCCGCAGTTTGTTTGGAGAAAGGTCAGCATAGTCTGAGAGCATCATCAGAGTCCACAGGGGCAGCCAGGAGAGGATAAAAAGCAGGGCTATAGTCAAGAGCATCTTAATGATCTTCTGCTTTTTCTTGGACACCACATGCCATTGCTCCTGGTTCTGGTTGCCTGCATGGGGCACCGCGGTCTTGAAGAGTGAAAATCCAATCCTTCCATACATGATGACAATGAGGGACAGGGGAGCCAGGTAGATGGTGGCAAACAGAACAGTAGTATAGATCTTCCTCATATCCTGATTTGGCCAGTCCTCCCGGCACCAGTAGACAGGGCTAGTTTTATTCTGGGAACCGAGTCTCACTTGGTAGTATTTTTCTTCTTGTATGTGTAACATGACTGCAGATGGAGACATAATGGCGATGGCCAGGACCCAAATGATCACAATAATGACAAATGCTTTCTCAGTAGTGAGCTTTGGCTTAAAAGGGTGAACCACACACCGGAATCTGCAATTGAAGGCAAATATCAATGAGGCACTGCCTCAGAACTTCTGAGGATATCATCAATCAAATTTATTTAAGTAATTAAGAACCTCCACACATATTCCCCTTCAAACCAGTCACCATTTGAAGTAGTGAGGCATGCATTGTCATTTTCTGTAATGGATACAAGATACATTTTAACATAAAAGTTGAATAAATGGAGCATATCAGGCATTATTATTAATGAAAAGCAATAGTAGTATCTGCAATATGTTGAATATGGCCACTTAAAGTTGCTATATACACTGTTTCATTCATTTGCATGGGTTGCTGTTTTAAATCTCTCCACTTAAAATATAAGGAAATGGACTTAGAACAGATACAAATCTTGCCTTTTGGTGTGTGTGTGTGCACGTGGTACTTGGGGTTTGAACCCAGGGCTTCACCCATGCTCTGCAAGTGCTCCACCATTGAGCTGCATTCCCAGCCTATTTTTAAATTTTTACCTTAAGACTGAATTCATTAAGTTACACAGGCTGCCTCTGACCTCGAATCTGTGATCCTCCTGCCTTTGCCTCCTGAGTGGCTAAGAGTACAGGCATGAGCCACCATGCCCAGCTTAAAATCTTGCCTTTTATCACACAGGATTTTAATATTCACAAGTTGTTCAGCTCCAGAGCTCATGCTCTTAACCTCTACAGTGCACTCAGTAGACTGCCAGCTCTTCTGTCTGTGACAGACTGTCAATCAGAAACCAGCCATGAACCATTGCTTCTTCTTCATGTTCGTGGTTCCTCCCAACACATTTTGTGTGTGCTTGGCTATGAAACTTTTTTTGATCAATAGGACATCAGCAAATATGATGCAAGGAGCTTTTTAGTGCACATTGGGGCTTGTCCTTTTGGGATGTTTCATCTTGAAATCTAGCTTCCAGGTCCAAGAAGTTTAATTAAATGAGAGGCATGTGGGGAAAGGCTTTGCGGGTGACAGGATGGCCATCTTGGATGCTGCAGCCTCAGCTTAAGCCCCAGGGTAACACTGGAGCATGAATGATCCCAGCTACAACACACAGAGCAGAAGGACCACAGAGAAGTGTCTGCTCAACCCGAAGAATCACAAGGAGTAATAAAGCATTGCTTGTTTTAAGCCTCAAAGTGATTTGATAATTGGTTTCACAGTTGTAAGGGTCGAAAAGATTCCATTATAAGTTCTGATTATGAGCCTTCCTTACACTGTGTTCTCTGGTGAGAAGGAAAATTCAACATCAGTATGCAGATATGCCTGGGCCATTTTAATACTTTTTAAATTATGTTATTATTGTTATTATGTTCGTTATATTTGTAATATTATGCAACTCCACTATTTTATATTTTTCAAAGTACTATTACCTATTTAATGTTTGATTTTCATAATGACTTTAAAACTGAAATTTTATGAAAAGTATTACTTTTCAGATATGCAGACAAGATTTATATACAACTCCAAATTAACGTACAGAACATGTCTTTACAGAATGAGGAGCTTGGGCTTTGACTGCTCTGTTGTCATACTTTGTCACGCCTTCCTTTGGAAGGTCTTCCCTCTTAACCTCCAAGTGCCCCTCTAGTTGTTTAATTGATTAATTCTCCCATCTACCCACTTAAAATTGTGGGAATTTCATAGGGACAATTCTATGTGGTTTATTCTTTTTGCCGACCAATGAATCAGGTTTAAAATGTTGTTTTTATCATTTATTAAGACAAAGGTGAACAAGATAGAGAGAATGGCTCCTGCTAAGAAATAGTCAACAGAAAAATCAGGTAATAATTACTAAGATTGGGCTAAAGAGATTAAACTTTATCCAGAGAACAACAGGGGATTCACTGAAGGATTTTACATAGCTAATGGCAGTATTAGTTTTCAAAGTAAAGTTATCTTCATATTTTCTTTTTTGTAATTATTATTTTAAAATGAAAATATTAATAATTCAATATTATTTATGTTATATAGTGCCACCTCTGAATAGTTAAAACTGAAGTAAGTGAAACTAAAATTATCTCTTTAAAATAAATTAAACATATGTAAAACACAATCTAAAATTGGAGAGCCCTCTGAAAAAAATCAAAGCATTATACAATTATACTAATCAATCTCATTTAATTTTTTTCAAACATTAAAATTTGGGCAAAAAAATATAATGTACTCTTTTGTTACAGCTATCCAAAATTAACAAATGGTCAATGTTAACAATTTGTCATGTTTGCACCATGTTTTTAAAAGACTATTTGTCATGTTTTGAAATCCTCTTAGCAGATCTCAATCTTATTCTGCCTCTTCCCCTAGACACTCTGATGTTGCTATCTATCCTGCCTGTCTGTTTTTATACTTTTTTAAGACTAGTCTGGGCTGGGATTTAGCTCAGTTGGTAGAGCGCTGCTCTGTAGTCTCTGAGGTCCAGAGTTCAATTCCCAGCACTGCAAAAACAGGAGAAGGACATGGTAATCCACTCCGGAGGCAATCCTGAAACAATCAGCCATTGAAAATCCTATAAGGGTTGCTATGAGTCGGACATGACTCAATGGCACTTAACAATAACAACAACAAGAGTAGTCTGCATATATCATGTTTTAAATTTTATTTAAGGGCACCATATTGTTTGTATCATTAGGCAGCCTCTTGTTTTGGGATAGTTTATCCTTTTGAAAGGTAATTTGTAATAAACTGCATGATTTGTTTATTGATGTTAATCTCATTTAGTTGTGCTTTTGTTTTTGTTTGTTTGTTTTAGTACTGGGGGGTTGAACCTTTGGCCTCATACATGCTAGGCAAGTGCTCTGTCACTGAGCTGCCCTCCCACCTGTCTTTTGATTTTTTATTTTGAGACAGGGTCTCCCTAAATTGCGCAGACTGCTTCTGGCCTGCAACTTGCAATACCCCTGCCTCAGCCTCCCAAATACCTAGGATTATAGGCATGCACCTGGGCACCAGGCCTCACATTTACTTTTTAATATGAAGGTCAATGTTTATTTCTAAATCTGTTGAGGAAGCGTGATAGAAACAGTGCAAAAAGAATTTAAGGATACTTAAATGGTGAATGGAAAGTGGAAATAAACATGATAAGCTCATAATTCAAGCAGAAAATACAATAGAT
This sequence comes from Pedetes capensis, assembly GCA_007922755.1. Classification (NCBI taxonomy): domain Eukaryota; kingdom Metazoa; phylum Chordata; class Mammalia; order Rodentia; family Pedetidae; genus Pedetes; species Pedetes capensis. The sequence continues at coordinate 42,021 of VMDO01013858.1, read as the reverse complement.
ATTATAGTTTTTATTTACTTTAAATGCATGTAATTATATAATTACACAATTCATTATAAATATTCACACAAAAATAACTTAGTAGTAGCATTACTTATTGGTAACAATATAAATAAATAAGTATATAAGTTAACACAATTCAGTGTAATTGTAGTAATAGGATATAGTAACTGGGGAAATCCCTAAACTTCAAATTTTAAGGTAAATCATATGTCTTTGGCATAATGGCAGTTAGCAAATATTTAAACTCTATTTTCTTCATTAGTATACCAAGTAAACCTACTTGATAGGTTCTTGGAAATAGATGAAAACTTTATGTAAATAATGTAAATAGTAGGCTAATATTTAAAATGTTTAATATTAAAAATATAATCTGCCAATTTGTTCTTTTGATACCAACAATTCCATTGCCACTGGGCACTGTGGTGCATGCCTATAATCCCAGGAACTCAGGAGGTGGAGGCAGAAGGCTCACAAGGTCAATGCCAGAGGTAGCCTGTATAACTTAGTGAAACCCTGCCTCAAGATAAAAGGTAAAAAGTGGGCTGGGGGTGCAGCTCAATGGTAAAGTGCTTGCAAAGCATGCCTGAGGGCCTGGGCTCAACTTCTCAATACTGAAAAAAAAATCCATTGCATATATTTTTAACATCTCTCTCTCTCTCTCTCTCTCTCTCTCTCTCTGTGTGTTTTGTGCACATGAGTCCTTTCTAAATCCACACACATGATGTTATTGGCTACTTGTTTTCCTTTATTTGTCTAGTTTCACTTAGATATTGTATCTTCCAGTTGATTGTTTGGTTGTCTTCTCAGATCTCTTCATCCCTGCTGCCACTGCCTTAACAGATACATGCATCCTCTGTTTTTACAAAAATTTCTTAACAGTTCTCCCTTTCTGTAATCTCTCACTATTCCAGTCCTTTTCACTTACTGCTAGTGTGTCTAAAATAAAGACCTACTCATTAGTCTGTAGCACAAAGTTAACACTTCTTAATGGGAGACAGGCCCATTGAAAAGCCTGTGTTGCCTCCTGTGCCACTCACTGTTCCCGTTTCAGAGGCACTGCCCGTGCCCTTCTCTGAACAAGTGCGCTCCTATTTCAAGTGCCCTATGCAGGTGCTGATCTTAAAGATGCCATTTCTCCAGGTTTTTCCAAAGGTAAATTTCTGAGCTCTCAAAAACTAGACAAGTCTCATCTCTTCTTTGAACCCACCACCCTGTCCTAACAGGCAATATTAATCATTGTCTCATTCCCATGGGCCCCTATTAGAGAACAATATTTGTAAATAACTTTAGTAGATCATCTATACCACTAGCTTGCAGACTTCCTGAGCATCACTTTATCTCATTTGCTTTAGATGTTACAGAATCCAGCCCAATACCAGGCACATCATAAACTCTCAATGAAGTAGACAAATGAATAAATAAATTATTTTTAGTCTTAAAATCTGTATAACATTTTAGACTTATATCAGCACATTTGTATTTCTACCATTAGAAAACTCTAGGTGGGTTTGGTACCATCCCTAATGATCTCATTTTAAAATAATAGGTTTACTTTATTGTCTTCAAACATTTATGTGGTATATGACTTGCCTTTTCTTTCCCCCAGTACTAGAGTGGTGAACCCAGGGCCTCATACTTGCTAGGCAAGTGCTTTACCACCAAATCGCACCCACAGTCCCTTTTTATTCATTTTTTATTTTTAGACAGGGTCTCACTAAGTTGCACAAATTGTCTTTGGCCTTGAACTTGCAATCCTCTTGCCTCAGCCTCCCTAGTTGCTTGGATTACAGGTGTGCACTACAATGACCCACTTGCCTTTCTCTTGAAGAAGTATTATGAACACTCTGTGAGGAAGATTTGTCCAAATTCTGTATATTAAATATTTTTCTGGCATATTAGTAGCAGACATGCCCATTTAGAGGTAGGTGCTGACTTACCTATCCACTGCTATTGCAACTAAAGTAAAGACTGAAGCCGCAACTGATATTCCCTGGACCAATCCACTGATCTTGCACATTGTGCTTCCAAATGGCCATCCTGAAAGGGAAATGCAACAGTCTTTGAAAAGATGATTTTATTTTATTGCACTAAAAATATGAACAGGTGCAACATCAACATTAATGATTTCTTATTGATAGCCATAAAACAATATTTCCCAGTATTTTCACTAATTTCTCCAGAGCACTATTGTAGCACAGTAATAGCAATGTCAAAATTTACATAATAATTATTTCAATATAGGCACTACAGTAAGTACTTTATGCCTATAAACATGTCTAATCTCCATGACAAGATTTTGAAGGCTTTATTATTCTCCTCATGATATACATAAACAAGGTAACAAAAACAAGTATCACATTCTTTGCCACAGTTAGCAACACATTAAGGATTTGAACCCAGACAATAGGTTTTCTGAGTCCAAACCTTTAACATTTATATGATAATTCCCCTTAAATGAATGAAATAGCCAGAATATTGATTTTCTAATTTAGGAATATACCCTATATATTATGAGGAATCAGGAATTATATACAGAATAAATAAACTGCATTTACTTTTTATATAGTATAATTTGCTAATTTATACCATTGCTACTTCCAGAATAAAGAGCACTTTGTATGAACAAAGTAGTCTATTTGAATTATGTAACCGAACTTCAGCTACTAGAAAGCTTCTAAACAAAATTAGTAAAGTTATGATGGCAGTTTGATTTATAAAATATGCATCTGCTATTAAAGTAGCAATATTCTTCTACTTGCAAATATTCTAATCTCATTTTTCAGATTTCAAATTTTAGCTTTTAAAAATATCTTATAGTTTATTTTTTCAAAACAAAATATTCCTATCTAATTTCAGATAGGCTAAACAACTCAGGCATATACATATTTTAAAAACACCTATCTAGATCAACCTTTGTTTTGTTTTGTTTTGTTTTGTTGGAGACGGGAGTCTTGCTATGATGCCCAGGCTGGCTTTGAACTTGCAGTCCTCCCACCTCTGCCTCCTGAGCTGTTTGCCTCACATTTAAAAGTATGCCTGAGTGACTCTATTGAATGAAAACCAAAAGAGAACATGTCTCCCCAGTCCTACAACTTGTTAGGTTATGATGGTATTATTTTGCAAAAAAAAAAAAAAAAAATGCAAAATCTTCTATTGCTCACTAAATTCCATTAAAATGACAGCACAGGAGAAAAGAGCATAAATCCATAGACATTGAAGTGCAGACACTATTGAGCTAGAACTTGAGAAAATAACATGATTGATAGAAATTATGTTTAAATCCAATAGGATGCCACTGGCTTTCTCCCATACCAGCAGAATGAATGCACAGGTAGTCTCAACTCTAAGTCACCAGGTGCAAGGGCAGTGGATGCCACAATGATGCAGAAGGATTAAATGGCAATACCACTGGTCTAGACTCATTCAGCTCTGAAATGCAACAGTTAGCCTTAGATTCCAATGGCAACAAATCAGAGAACTTCCTTTAGGGGAAAGTGACATGTACAAATGACAGCTATGATTTGCCAGTAAATGGTCCAAACTGCTGGACCTGGGAGTGATATAACCTCAACCTCCAAACATATGAAACTTCCAGGAAGCTGCAAAGTGCCTCTCTCTGAAACATAAACCCATAAATAGCTGTTAATACTAGAGAAACCTCATATAAAGGAAAAGGATTGGTGCGAATACTAAGAAACTAACTTAAGGGAAAACTGAGATAAAACGGAAAACAAAAATATTATAATAACATCAGAAATATAATACATTTTATCCTTGAAATGTGTGTAACAGTATAAGGAACATGTAGAAAATAAGCAAAAGTAGGTCAAAAAATTTTTAAGATATATGAAAAAAGAACTGACCATAAAACTTAGAAGAACAAGAACTGTCACCATCTCTGTGCTAGGGACCAAACCCAGGACCCTGGGCATTTAGGACAAACATTCTACCACTGAGCTATATCCCCACCTCTTGTTCTTACAGAGTCTTACTCTGTATCTCAGATGGGCCTTGAACTTATTCCATAGCCCAGTTTGGCCTCAAATCCACCATCTTCCTGCTTCCACCACTTGAGTGTGGGGATTAACAGGTGTGTGCCACCATGACTGGCACCAGAAAAATCTTTGAAAATTGAGCAGAAAGGGACATAATATGGAAAAGAAAATATGATAAAGAACAACCCAGAATCTCTAATATCTGGTCAATGCAAGTAGAAGAAAGGAAAATGAAAAGAACACTCCAGGAAAACTCCTCCTGGATTGAAGAGAGTTCATTTTAGGATAAAAATGGCTAGCTCATATCCAGTGCAATAAAAGAAAAAAAAAAGACTTACTCCAAGGCATAATTTCACAAACTTCAGAACACTAGGGATAAAGAAGAATCCAAAAAGCTTTCATGAATAAATCATACAAACCATGAGTATAAAAGAATCAAGAATCAATGGCATAAGATTTTCCACATCTCTTGGCAGTAACAACAGAGCAGTCTCTTTAAAATTCTGAGGGAAAAAATTTCCAACCTAGAATTCTTCATATAGTTAACTACAATCAAGTGTGAAAGCAAATAGATTTACAGACATAAAAGATTTAAAGCATGTTTTATTTCAATGTCCTATTTTTTAAGAAAGAATAAACCAAGAAAGAAGAAGACATAGTATCCAGAAAACAGAGGTTTGAGCACAAGGAGAGGTAAAAAGAATTATTAGGGTATCAATAAAGTGGTATCCCAGAGCAATTGCTGATCTCCACGCTGGGAAAGCAACATGTTCAAGTAAGAAAAAGAGGCCAGAGAGTACCAGGAGATGTCGCTCCAAGAAAAAGATGCAATTTACAGGCTACTGAATATGTTTGAAGGCAGTACCATGAGAGTAAGCCTCCTGGAAGAGAATTTGAGGATATATTACTGAAGGTTGTTGTTTTTAAGTGCAGTCAAGTCATGTCTGACTCAGCAACTTTCATAGGTTTTTCAGTGGCTGATTGTTTTAGGATTGCTTCAAGGAATGGATTGCCATGTCCTTCTCCCAATATTACTGGCGGTACAGAGCAAAAACTAAGCAAATCAAGCAAATCAAAGTGTGATGCCCTTAGTTTATTCATGAAAAAAAAAACATTTTATAGGAGCGAAATTGGTATCCTAGCACTTTTCCATGGTTCAGATGGGTAAGGCACATATAAAATGGGAATGTATGCCCTGGATGTTGATTTAAATAAAGATTGTTGGTGGTGGTGGCTTTATTGCCATGAGCTGAGTCCAACTCATAGTGACCCTGTGCACAACAGAACAAAACACTCTCCAACACTGTGCCATGCCCTGAACTATGTCAGTGCTTCTCTGCTATTTAACTGATTTTCAATGGCAGATTGTTTTGAGAGTGGGCTGCCAGGTCCTTCTCCCATTTTTTATGGTGCTGGGGATCAAACCAAAGGGCTCAGAGAGTGCAGAGCAAGTTTTCTGCCAACTAAGCTAATTAGGACAATAAAAATGTGAAGAGTGTGAATGTAGTCTGTGTTTATGTGGTGAAACTGATTATGAGAATGGACTTTATACCTACCATTTGAAGCTGATATATTATATTGGAAACATGTTATTTAGAAATATGGTAATAATTACCAAAAATAATGACAAAAATACTGAAAGTAACCACCTCTTGGAAACAGAAGTCAAGGGATATGATGATGTAAAATTTTCAAATAATAATTCCATTTAAAATACTTATTGGGAGAATAGAGCACTTCTTGACAAAATGACTTGCCTGAGAGTAACAATAAAATTCTTATTATTCTTTCATCTTCATTTTGTCTAGCACACTATCTTGAGTATGTGACAGTCTCCATAAATATTTGTTTAAAGATGACTACCACAAAACTTCAGAATCTATGCAGTGCATAAGTAACAGAATAGGCACTTTGAATTCTTCTTGGCTCTGGACTTCAGAGCAAGGAACAGAGTGAACAGAGGAAAACTTCAAAGAGAAACTGTTTTTTTTGTTGTTGTTTTTTTGTTTTTTCTTCTTCTTCAACAAACTTGTTACCAATCAGCTGGCTGGGGGCTTTTTGCTCTGGTGAGATAGAAATTACAAGTAGGAGAGTTAATAGCTCTTCTACCCTTGGCACACCTGAGCCCTTGAGTATCAAAGGTTTATGCACTAATAGACTCAGAGGTTTATAGCTCTAAGTTCTAAAAAACAGAGGTTTATGGCTCCAGGCTCTAGAGGCCAGAGACTTATGGCTCTAGGTGCTGACACTGGAGGCTCACTGCTCTGGGCTTTGTTTGCCAGTGGCCTGATGCTTGGCAGCTAGTATAACTCTTAGCTCTCAGCAGGAGCAAGAAGTAGCAGCGACCAGCATGTTTTGGGTGTCAGGGCCTATGGCTCCTCACAGTGGCTACTGTCACAGCTCTTGAGACTTAGGTGTGGGGCCCTCACCCTTAAGGTCACTGGTATTAAATCTCTTGGGCTTTGGATGTTGGAGACCTTGGCCCTTATGGCTTGGCAGCTCCCAGGAACAGTTCCAGCAACCATGGCCCATAGTTCCTTGTCTTTGGCTCTTCACAGTCTTCCCTACACTGCCACGGTATTTTGACATCTCCCTTGCTTCTGCTCCCTGACATCTCTGCCCCCACTACTATCTGGAATTCTTCAGTCACCCTCTTGCTGTTACTGCCACTGATTCTGCCATTGCTACCACTCTACTGTCTCCTTTTTGTGTTACCAGCCCAGCCTGCAATACTTATGAAACAGCTCAAATGTAAGGAGACCAATTGAGAAAAGGCTTTTACTGGGCCTAAAGTTATAATACCAGGGAGCAGCACAGAAGAGTGTCTGCCAGTTAACTCAAAAAGTGAGCTGTATTGCTTGGTTATATAGCTGAGGTTTAGCTCACTTGGTAGAGTGCAGCTCTGCACTCTCTTAGGATCTGGGTTCAATCTCCAATACTGCAAAAAATGGGAGAAGGATCTGGCAATCTACTCCCAAAGCAACCATGAAATAATCAGCCCTTTAAAACTCTATGAGAGTCACTGTGAGTTAGACCCAGCTGGAGGGCACTTAACAACAAGAACAAAAACATAACCAGGAAGGGTGTGTGTGTGTGGGGGGGGGTGTCTAGTGGGTGTGGCATGCAAATGAAGGAATGTGTTTGCACCACTTACAGCACAGCTTCTAGTTCCACAAATCCTAAGCCTTACATCAGGATCAATCAGGGGCCTCACATTGCCCCAATGTAAGTTCCTTGCTTAGCAATAGGGTTGGAGGTTTTGGGGCAAGAGAAGAGAGGGAAAGGGTGCTCTCCTTCCCTGGCATAAGTGAGAATATTTGCAGGGTGAGCAGAGTCATCTAGAGTTCAGTGAAATGTGTCCTGGACTGATACTTTCCAGGACTTGTGTAGGTTGTCTGGTGCAGTGCGTGGACCAAGGCCACTTGAAGCAGTCATAGTTGTGGTGGTCCCCTGCAGCTGCCAGGGTTCTCAGAGAGATCACAAAGTGTCTACAGCAGTGGAGCTGGCATGAGAGCAGTCTAACCTCTAACCAGAGAAGGGGATATTTGACTAACAGTTCACAGCCCAAGGCTGCCAGATGCAGGAAAGGATTTAGCTGCTGCCATTCAAAGGCGTCGCAATCATGCTCATCCACAAAAAAAAAAAAAAAAAAAAAAAAAAAAAAAAAAAAAAAAAAAAAAAAAAAAAAAAAAAAAAAAAAAAAAAAAAAAAAAAAAAAAAAAAAAAAAAAAAAAAAAAAAAAAAAAAAAAAAAAAAAAAA
>VMDO01013858.1:0-27934 GCA_007922755.1 Pedetes capensis | reverse complement strand
CGTTCTTCCTCATAAAGTTCAGCTTCTTGGATTATTTGCTCAGCTTATAAATTGAAGAGATCAGGTGAAATAGGTTTAATGCATTAGACACAAATGACAGGAGACCAGAAGAGTTGTGGCATGACATAAAAGATATCATTCAAGAAGGAAGCAAAAGGTAGCAGGGTATACAGCCCTGACACACACCTTTCTCAACTTTAAACCACTCAGTGTTTCCTTGTTCTATTGGAACAACTGCCTCCTGGTTCATGTACAGATTTCTCATGAGCACAATTAGGTGTTCTGGTATTCCCATTTTCCGAAGTGTTATCCATACTTTGTTATGATCCACACACTCAAATGTTTTTGCATAGTCAATAAAACATAGATAGACATCTTTCTGGTATTCTCTGCTTTCAGCTAATATCCACCTGACATCAGCAATGATGTCCCTGGTTCCCCGCCCTCTTCTGAATCTTGCTTGATTTTCTGGTAATTCCCTGTCTATATACTGCTGCAGTCGCTTCTGAATGATCTTTAGTAGAATTTTGCTGGTGTGTGATATTAATGATATTGTCCGATAGTTTACACATTCAGTTGGATCCCCTTTTTGGGAATAGGCACAAATATGGATCTCTTCCAGTCAGTTGGCCAAGTAGCTGTTTTCCAAATCTGTTGGCATAAACATGTTAACACCTCCAGTGCTGCATCTGTTTGTTGAAACATCTCTATTGGTATCCCATCAATTCCTGGAACCTTGTATTTGGCCAGTTCTTTCAAGGCAGCTTCCACTTCATCCTTCAACACCATTGGTTCCTCTTCATATGCAACCTCTTGGAATGGTTGGTCATCTACCAATTCTTTCTTGTATAATGACTCTGTGTATTCTTCCCATCTTCTTTTGATGTTTCCTGCATCATTTAATATTTTCCCTGTAGAATCTTTCACCACTGCCACTCAAGGCTTGAATTTTTTCTTCACTTCCTTAAGCTTGAGAAACACAGAGCGTGTTCTTCCCTTTTGGTTTTCTGCCTCCAGCTCCTTGCACATGTCATTATAATATTTGTTTTTGTCTTCTCGAGCTGCCTTCTGAAATCTTCTGTTTAGTTCCTTAACTTCATCATGTCTTCCTTTTGCTTTAGCTGCTTGATGTTCCAGGGCAAGGTCCAGTGTCTCTTTTGACATGTAATTTGGTCTTTTCTCCTTTTCTTGTCTTTTTAAAAACTTTTTGCTTCCTTCTTGAATAATATCTTTTATGTCATGCCACAACTTTTCTGGTCTCCTGTCATTTGTGTCTAATGCATTAAACCTATTTTTGAGGTGGTCTCTGAACTCAGGTGGGATATACTCAAGGCCATACCGTGGCTCTTGTATACTTATTCTAATTTTCTTCAGCTTCAGTTTGAACTTGCATATGAGAAGTTGATAGTCTGATCCACAGTCAGCACCTGGTCTTGTTTTGACATTTTGCACAGAGCTTTTCCATCATCTCTTTCCACATATGTAGTCAATTTGATTCCTGTATGTTCCATCTGGTGAAGTCCATGTGTATAGTCTCCGTTTATGATGTTGAAAAAATGTATTTGCAACGAAAAGGTCATTGGTCTGACAAAATTCTATCATGCCATCTCCCGCATCATTTCTGTCACCAAGACCATATTTTCCAACTACTCAGCCTTCTTCTTTGTTTCCAACCTTTGCATTCCAGTCACCAGTGATTATCAGTATGTCTTGATTGCATGTTTGATCTATTTCAGATCGCAGAAGCTGATAGAAGTCTTCCCTTTCTTCATTTGTGGCCTTAGTGTTGGTTGCATAAATTTGAATAATGGTCATATTAACTGGCCTTCCTTGTAGGCGTATGGATATTATTCTATCACTGACAACATTGTATTTCATGACAGATCTTGAAATGTCTTTTTTGATGATGAATGCATCCCCATTTCTCTTTAGTTTATCATTCCCAGCATAGTAGACCATATGATTGTCTGACTCAAAACTGCCTATGCCGGTCCATTTTAGCTCACTGATGCCTAGAATGTCAATGTTTATGCACTCTATTTCTCTTTTAACAATTTCTAATTTGCCTAGATTCATACTACGTACATTCCATGTTCCAATTGTTAATGGATGTTTACAGTTGTTTCTCCTCATTTTGAGGCATGGCACATCAGCAAGTTGAGCACCCTGGGGCTTTACTCCATTTCCGTCATCATGGTAGACTCTCCTTGGAGGAAGCAACTCTTCCCCAGTAGTCTTTTGAGTGCCTTTCAACCTGGGGGTCTCATTTTCCGGCACTATATCTGACAGTGTCTCTTTGCTATTCATAGGTTTTTCAATGGCTAGTTGTTTCGGGAGTGGCTCGCCAGGTCCTACTCCCTTGTCTGTCTTAATCTGGAAGCTCAGCTGAAAACCTGTCCACCATGGGTAACCTTGCTCATGTCTAAGGTTACAGTGGCAGAGCTCTCTGCCTCATCACAACACACAAGCCCCCACAGTGCGGCAAATTGACAGACATATGGGGGAGCTTCCCTTAGTGATCTCTTACTCACTTAGCATTTTTTGAACCTACACCAAGTATAAAGGAGCAAGTTTGTTCTGCAAACATTAAAGTAAGTAGTAAGGTATGGAATACTCCCTTCTGATACTTGACTTTACATGGTTTCCTCTTTGTATATTTGTTATCAAGGAAAATATAATTAAATCCTACAATTTTGCTTGCTCTTAGGTGACTTAAAAAAATAACTAAGTACATTAGTAGTCTCCCATTGGGTTTGTTGTAGATGATTTCTCCAACTAAAGCCACCTACTGGGTTAAAAAGAAAAAACTATTCTCCAGCAAATGTTCTCTCTCTCTTGTCTTCTGAGGGAGAGTTGCTTTATTTTAACCCCCTCTGTCTTCAGGGGAAAATATCCTTTCACTGCTTTCCCCTTTCTCTTGGAAAAAGACATCTTTTGCATCCTAAGAACCACAGAATTAACTATTCTTGAGAAGAGAAACTAAAATATAGGAGTCATAAGACTTTCAAATCATTAGCTTTTCTTTAGATTTACACAGTCTAGAATATCCAATGACCTACAAATAACAGCAGGCCCTGTACCAGAAAAGCAGACCAACTGGGACCTGTTGTTGTTGTTGTTGTTGTTGTTGTTGTTAGGCACTGTTGAATCGTGTCTGACTCATAGCCACCCTCATAGGGTTTTCAATGGCTGATTGGTTCAGGATTGCCTTGGGAGTGGATTGCCACATCCTTCTCCCATATCTGCAGTGCTGGGAATTGAACTCAGAACCTCAGAGACTGCAGACTGGTGGTCTACCAACTGAGCTAAATCTAAGACCCTTGGGAATCTTTAATTACCTGAAATTTGTAATTATGCTTTTGCCCTCACATCTGAGATACCATATATCCAAGAGAGGGCTAGTATCCAAAATTCATAAAGAGCTCAGAAACTCAGTAGCAAGAAAACAAAATATCAACTAAAAATGGGCAAGGGACATGAGTAGATATCTTTCAAAAGAAGACATAGAGGCCAGGCAGGCATGGTGATGCATATCTGTGATCCCAGGGGGTTGAGAAGTGGAGGCAGGAGGATTGCAAGTACAAGGCCAGAAGCAGCCTGTGTAATTTAGGAAGACCTTTTCTCATGATAAAAAAAAGTGGGGGAGGGTGGGGGAGGAGCTGGGATTGCTTTTCAGTGGTGGAATGCTTGCAAAATATATGCATGGTCCTGGGCTCAGGCCTCCATTACTGAGCAAAAATTAAAGAAGGCATAGAAAGAGCCAATGGATATATGAAAAATGTTTCACATCATGTATCAGTAGGGAAATATACATCAAAATCAATAGAAATTATTGCATAGATGTCAGAATGGCTATTATCAAAAAGACAAAAGATAACAAATGTTTGCAAGAATGTGAAGAAAAACAAATCCTTGTACACTATTAGGGAGAATGTCAACTGGAAAACCATTATGGAAAACTGTATAGAGGTTCCTCAGGAAGCTGAAAGTAGAATTATCATATGAGTCAGGGATTCTATTAGCTATAGAAAGAATAGTTCCAGGGAAGAATCACCAATGACCACCAGAATTTGTTGGCAAAAATTTGATAAGAACCAGGATAGTTGCATAGTATGAAACTATCTCCCAAAAATATACCTATTAATTATAAAGTAAAATTTATAACTTTCCAGTGGAGAACCTGTCAAACACTACTTCAGTTAAATTAATAAAGCTAACATTCCAAGTTATGCAACAAATAGAAACCATATGAGAATACATCGTTTCACCAAAATTCTTGTTAAACAGTATAATCTTTTCCTGGGAAAATAATCAGATAATTTCCAGGTTAGGAATATTTTACAAAATTAACATATTTCAATGTGTACTTCAGACATGAACAAACACTTATTGATCTTAGCTATTAAACTTAAATCTCCTACCACTATGGTAGGCATAGTAATGATCTCACAATGGTCTATTTCCTTATCTGCAGAACTTCTGAACAGGTTACATTACATGGCAGAGGGAAATTAAGGTTGGTAGCCAGCTGATCTTAAAATGTGGATATTATCTTGGATTATATAGGTGGGCACAGTGTAATCAGAAGGAGCCTTCAAAGGGGAAGAAAAACATGGAAGAGTCAGTATTCAAATAATCTATGTGAGAGAGACTACTAATTACGGTAATTCATTACAAGCAATAATAGCACACCAATACAACCTATGGTTCTCAATTTTTGTAGTAGTACCTGAAAATCTTTTCCCAATACTTTCTATACATGTAGTTAAGAGATCAGAGCTTAATCTTTAGTAATTTTGCCATTTACGTTCTATTCTGTGATTGTATTTTCATACACATACCTCCATTCTACATTTAGATATATTCAATATTCATTTCAATGTTTTCCTAAGGTAGCTTCTCCATGCACTGGATGATTACATTGCATTTAATTCTGTTAGAAATAATTACAATGTGTATGTAATTATGATTTTTTCAAGAAGTTTCAAAATTGTTATGTCTTATCAGTTATTACATGTTTGAGATCAATTCTTTATTCCCTTGACACAAATAAGAGCCTACAATTACAATATTGAGATTGCATTGTTTTTTGATCAGTTATCTGTCCAAGATTCTGCTTTACTTGGTTCTATAATCAACACCCACAGAATCAACAGTCAAGAAATCAAAAGATGAATTGCATTGAGAAAAGTTGTTGCAAAAGGCATCTTTAAAGTGTTGAAAAGAAAAGATCCCACATTGAAGATGAAGGTGTGCCTGACTCATGCCATGGTATTTTCACTTGCATCCTATGGTTGTGAAAGGAGGACATTGAATAAAGAAGACAGGAGAAGAATCAGTGCTTTTGAATTATGGTGCTAGAAATGGATATTGAATATACTGTGGACTGCAAAGGAAGCAATAGATCCATTCTAGAAGAAGTGCAACTGGAGTGCCCTTTGGAAGCAAGGATGGCTAGACTGGATCTTACATATTTTGGACATGTTGTCAGAAGGGCCCAACCCTTGGGAAAAGATACGATGTTTGAGAGTGAGGCAGGTCAATGAAAAAAAGGAAGACCTTCAACTAGGTGGATTGACACAGTGGCTGCAACAATGGGCTTAAACATAAAACAGATCTTGTGTCTGGCACAGAATCAGGGAGTGTTTCATTCTCTTCTACATAGGGTCACTATGAATCAGACTTGATGCCATCTAACAACAGCATCACCACTAGTCCACTATCCACTGGAAGTTTTGATGTGGAGTAACTTGAATCCAATCTAATGCTTGTGTTCACTTGGAGGTGCTATGCTTTTTAAATCTATTGTATCCTCTACTCTAGATATCAGTTTTCCAACTGGTGATACATTATATCCTGTCCTTCATAATTATCTTTATAAATGTGTCTGTCTCTTTGTTCTTTGCAAATATATATTCTCCATTTTCTTTAGCTTGTCCTCCTTTCATTAATTTAGTCTCCCATAGTGGTAATTCTCCTAAATGATATTCACCATAAAATTACATATTTCTGATTGTATTTATTTTTCTATTGAAAAGTTTTGCCATCTTTAGCATCTCTCTTTTTATTTTAAGTCATTTTGCATGTTAATTTCTTTTAAAGTAGAGACTGGTTCACAATTGAATTCTCAGTACCTAAAAACACAACTAATAATTAGTACCCAATAGGTATTTGTTGAGTGATTAAATTAACCTCATAATTTCATTTTGTTTTATAGATGGTATTTTTTTTCTTTGTAATCTCTTGATCAGGAAACATTTGTTATCTAAGATTTTCTTCTACTGCTATTATATGCATGTTCTCTTATAATATAGTAGTGTTTAAGAGAACACTTCAGAGACTTCAAATCCCACTTCTTATTTTCTAGTGATATTTCCTAGAAGAACATGGATGTGTGATCAACAGCTGTGTGACTTTAGGTAAATTATTTAACCTCCTTGTGTTTCGGATTCATCACCTAAAAAGTGAAAACAATAATCATACAAACTTAATAAGTTAGGTTTTCAAAAAACAATTTCAAAAAACAAGTATAGCCAAAATTTATTATGTGCTTACCATACGTCAAACTCAGCAGTAAGTATTTTTATATGTATCTGTTCATTTTATCCTGGGATGGGGTATAGTTCAGTTAGTAGAGTACTGCTCTGCACAGTCTAAGGACCTGGGTTTGATCCCCAGCACGGCAGAAACAGGAGAAGGGTGTGGCAATCTACTCCGGAAGCAATCCCAAAACAATCAGCCATTGAAAACCTGATGTGGGTCACTATGAGTCAGACATGACTCGATGGCACGTAACAACACACATACTATATTCGGGGACATTGATCCCAGAACATAAATTATACGTGATGTGCTTTTTATTTGTCCCTTCTTTCTTCATTAATGTTGATATCATTTCACAAAGTGATCTCAAAGACTGGGAACTTATTATTATTATTTTTTTTTTTTTGCATTTTTTAAAATCTTTACGTTCTTGAATGGGGTGGGAAAGGGCTAGAATCCCACAGCAGACCCAATGGGGAAGTATTTCACTGGGCTTTTTTGAAACTGAGCAAGAACTTTGTTCATTCATTGGTTTGACAAATATTTGTTGTAAATTGACAACACATAACAAATATTTGTGCTAGGTGCTGTTGTAAGACCTAGAAATAACAGCTATGAAAATAAAAAGCATATCTAAGCAATGGCTATTATAAGGATGTCCATATTAGTATAAGACTGAAATCAGTTCAGGGCGGCTTGTGAGAGCCAATTGTACACATCTCTTCCCAGTGATGTCATCTTAGCTGCTTGAAATTAACCAGGATAGGAGTATTCCCAGCATGTAAACTGGCAAACTTGACAAGCAAGGGATTTTTCACTCTTCCTTTTCCATTTAAAAAGTTCTTTTCTTTTGTTTTGTGGTTTTGTTTTTGTTTTGTTTTTGTTTGTTTGTTTTTGCTTTTGTTTTAATTAACTAATTTATTTATTTATTTATTTTTCTCCCCAGGGCCTTGGGCTTGCATGCTTTGCAAGTGCTGGACCACTGAGCTACTGCCTCCAGCCCGCCTCGAGCCCGTAATTTTTTTTTTTTTTTTTTTAGTTTCTGAGACAAGGTCTTGCTAAATTATGCAGACTGCCTCTGGTCTCGAACTTGTGATCCTCCTGCCTCTGCCTCAGGAGCTGCTGGGATTACAAATATGCACCACCACACCCAGCTTAAAAAATTGTTTTTAAATATTTACCAGTGTGCCAATGGATTAAAGTAATAAGCATCTTTAAAAAAGGAATATGAAAATGAAGATAAAATTAAGATGGTAAGGGGGGAAAAGAAATTACATGACCACAATAGAACAAAAGTAAGAAAAGATAAGACACAAATAAAAGTGCAGTAAATGAGGCAATGTGGAAGACCAGAAGGACGATATAAAATTATGTCTGCACAAAAGACTATATAAAGCTAATATCCATAAAAACAAATGCGCCTATGGATTAAATAACTGATCTCAAATAATCTGTTTACAGGTTGCTCTCTTAAACTCACGTGAACAAAGTATTTTTATTTTTATTTTCATTTTAAAAGCTCTTATTTTCAAAATGAAGTTCATTAATGTTATTACAATGAAAAAACCATGAAGAAAATTAAAAGGTTGTAATTAAATAGTTTTAAGAGAAGAATTCTATATAAAAATATAATGATGAATTTGGAATATAACCTATGACAAATATATGTGAGTAAAAATCTATAAGCAAGTGTATTCTCTACTACTTATCACGGAATAAGTTTAGAAATTTTCTTTATTACAAAAATGTGTTAAAATTCGGCATTGTTGTTGTTAAGTGCCACCGACTCCTTATCTGACTCATAGCGACCCTCATAGGGTTTTCAATGGCTGGTTGTTTCAGGATTGCCTCTGGAGTGGATTGCTACATCCTTCTCCCATAAAATTTGTCAGTAGCTTGTAATACATATGGTAATTTCAAAACAGTAAACAAAGGCACCAGATGAAATGTATTCTTAGGGATCTCTTTCTTGGCCATCCTTTCACTCTTATTTTAATAGATATACATATAAATTATAAAAATAATTATTTGTTCATTGGAATATTACAGTTTCATTGCCCTTGTACATACTAACATTCATCTAAAACTAAAATGATCAATTTCAGTGACATGTTTGAACATGAGAATTACTTTAAGGTGCTTTAATTGGGCTACTCCCTCACCCACAAAAGCCTTCTGATGCTATAAGCATACTGGAAGTTTTTACTGATGACAAGCTGGCTGTCTGATGGCCAGAGAAACACTCAGTTCAGCGTTCCTGACAAGGATGATGAAGGATGCTTTAATCTGGAGGGGTCCCCTATTCTGTGCTCCTTATGTAATCTTGCTGTTGCGAAGATAATAGAATATTCAGGAGACAGTGATGGATTTTCTCTCTCAGTTAATGCACAGGAAGCTGCATGAATATTAAAGATATAAACATAAAAAGAAAAGGGCATGAGTGGAAAAAGAAACACAGGACGGAAATAACCCACTTAAGTGTAACAATTTAAGTGGCTTATAAAAAGTTGTTGTTGTTGTTGTTAGGTTTCGTGAAGTCAGTCTGACTCATAGCAACCCTATGTACAACACATGAAACACCATTGTCATGCTACTCTGCTATTCATAGGATTTACAATGGCTTATTGTTTTGAGGAGTGTGTTGCTGGGTCTTTCTATTAAGCCTACAGCACCTGGTGTTCCCAGGTGGTCTCCCATCAATGTACTAAGCAGGTCTGACCCTGCTTAGCTTCTGAGATCTGATGGGATTAGATGCCACAATGACACAGCTGCAGGCATTTATCAAAAGTAGTATTAAAAAAACATCAATACAACTAGGTGCTAGGGTGCACGCCTATAATCCCAGAGACTCTGGAGGCTGTGGTAAGAGAAGAGGATTGCAAGAGGAACCTTGCACAACTTAGTGAGACCCTGTTTCAAAATACAAAATAAAAAGGGGTGGGAGTGCCTAGCATGTATGAGGCTCTGGATTCCATCGTAAGCACCATACACACTTACATACACACAAAATCAGTAAAGTTTCTTTTTTTTTACTTTCTTTCTTTCATGGAACCCAGGGCCTTATGCATGCCAGGCAAGTGTTCTACCATTGAGATACAACCCCAGTCCATCAGTGTGGTTTCTACTAAGAAGTTAATATAACAGCTGGATACAGTGGTACACACCTGTAATTTCAGCAGCTTGGGAGACAGAGGCAGCCTGTGTAACTTAATGAGACTCTGTCTCAAGATAAAAAAGAAATTAAAAAGGGTTTGGGGTGCTGCTCAGTGGTAGAGTGCTTGCAAGTATGTATAAGGCCCTGGGTTTGAACCCCCGATGTTACCCCATAAAAAATTAAAATAACATTATTAAAATTTGGAAGGTAAAGATTTGTTTTGACCTTCCCTCTCCCCATCTTAAATTGTCACTGCAAGTTCACCTTATGTATTATAGTCTGGAAGAAATCAAATCAAATGATGGATTTTGTGATTCAGAATGCAAAGTAATTTAGCACCAGCCTCAATTTATTTCCATTGATGAAGCCATTGAGTGTGAAAAAGATTGACTAAGAGGCTAAGTAAGATATGCTAGTCCAACTCCCAGCAAAGAATCATATATCTTTTGCAATGATTTGGGTAAAACAGCCTGGGACTGGTAGGTGAAGCTCCTTTGATTACTAGATAGAGGATTTTTGATGTTCTGTAATGCTTGTGGGAAACAGGCACGGAGTTTTGAAAGCCCAAAAGGTGATACTAGAAGACTAAGGAGGTGCCATGTTGAAGTGACCAAGGTCAGGCTAAGGTTAGATGTAGAGAGGGGACTGGAGATGCTCTTCCCTGGTGAATGGCCTTTAGTTAAATGTGTAATTGGAGTGGAAAATATTCCTTAAGAGAGAATGTTGGCACTATGGTTTTATTCAAGTGGGAGTACCTTGTTTATGTCACCTTTCCTAAAGTTTTAACTGGCCGTGCTAAATGGGAATATGTATAATTTCCTACATTCTTTTAAGCAGTAACTTATAAGCAATACAGAATTCTTAGAATGTACAAGAGATTATTGCCATGATTGAGACAATGGTTGAGGTGAGGTTATTGGTTCCCATAGACTCCACTTTTAACAGACATTTCTGATCACTACATGAGGTTAACTGTAGATTATCAAGCAGTCAACCAGCTAGTTCTTCCAAATGGTTCCACTGTGTCTAATAAAAATCCTGTACGAACTGAAACAGATTGGGAGACCCACTTCTCCTTGGGGTGCAGGGTGTTAAGTATGTTAATGCACTATTAAAGTCGCTGTTAGTGTTAATGATAAGGTTTATTTTTCCACTCTCACTGTGAGCACTCCTTCTGATGTTTATTCTTCTGCAAATAAGCACAGATGTCAGGGGGTGGGGTGATTGACTCACTAATTAGCAGCTACTGGGCTCTCCTTTGTGGCTCTGGCTGTCCAGAGCAAAAAGACTGTTAGCCAAGCCATCCTCATGCCAGTGCCTGCCATTGTGAACACTGCATGAACATCTTGGGGGAGCTACGTGATCACGTTTTGCTACATCTCCCGAGGGTACCAGTCCCAGCCACAACTGTTTCAAACAGCTTGCATTGATTTTCCCTGCAACCATTTCCACCTAGGCCAGAAGGGAAGCATATCACCTGGTGGTCTTTCATAAGGGACAATACTATGATTGATGTAAAGGCAAAACTTTATTTGCATGATAGGATCACTGTGATTGGTGTAAACATCTCCTTTCTGGCTATATAAGAAGGCTGTTCAGTTCATTTAGTGAGCAAGCCGAGAGACACCCTCATGTGCTGTTTCCCCTGGTGTTGCATCACTGTTGTTGTTGTTGTTGTTAGGTGCAGATTGTTTCAGGATTGCCTTGGGAGTGGGTTGCCACGTCCTTCTCCCATAACAATTGTTGTTGTTGTTGTTGTTAGGTGCCATCGAGTCATGTCTGACTCATAGAGACCCTCATAGGGTTTTCAATGGCTGACTGTTTCGGGATTGCCTTGCGAGTGGGTTGCCACATCCTTCTCCCATTTTGCAGTGCTGGGAATCGAACTCTGGACCTCAGAGACTGCAGAGCAGCACTCTACCAACTGAGCTAAATCCCAGCCCTGTTGCATCACTAGGCCCCATAAAAGCCTTCTCTCAAGTGGTCCTTTGCCTTCTTTTAGTAGTGCAGGCTAAGCTGATCACATGAAGAACAAAGCAAAGTCAATGGAAAGACAGCAACAGTAGTGGCAGGGACAGAAGAGTGGGAGGACAGTAAGGCAGCTGATATGCAGATCTACTGAAGCAGGGCAACGGCCATCTGTCTTGAATCTGGGAACAAGGAGATCCTGATCATGATCAGCTGGAGTTAGTGTGGGAACCCTGGTGCTGTGCTGATTGACAAGAAGCAGAGTACAGCCCCATGCAGCTCTCACAATCAATTGGGAGAAGCAGAGCCAAGAACCCTGCAGCTCTGGCAGTGACAGCAAGATGCCATGAGAACTGCAGTCTTAAAGGGGTAGAGTCAGCTAATTGACAGGCAGAGTGGTAAAAGTAGCAAGGCAGATATCAGCAGCTGCAAAAGAGGCAGGATTTCAAGATCAGTGGTCAGTGGGCAACAGCAGAAATAGAAGCACCACCAAAAAGACAACAGCAGCTGCCTCTCAAATGGTGCCAACACTGATAGCAGTCATAGTAGTAAGAGGTCCCTGAAGAGTTCCAAACAAGCAACCAGAGCAGGAAGAAGAAAGATAATAGAAGAGAATTCAAGAGAGTAGAGAGCTGAGGAAGAAAGATAGAAGGTTGTTAAGAGCCAAAGAAGAGAAACCGCAGGCCCTGGTCTCTGGAAGTGTTCCAGAGAGCTTCAAGTTTTTAGGACAAAGGGTCTTAGACATCATAGGCTTGATAGCTGTAACACTGGCCACTTCAGGGCTGAGGAACCCAATACATAGGTCCACTTGGAAGCTGCAATACCAGCTGTTCTCAAAAGCTTAAGATTCATGATCTCCTTGACATACACAAGTAACACCAGAGAGTGGACACTTGCTGCTATTGCTCCAGTCTACCTGCTGTTGCCACTCACTGCTGTCAAATGCTCAGGGATATACATGCTCCCCAAAATCAGTACTTATAGAGTTTCTCCTTGCCTATCCATGATTTTTATCCAGGTAGAACAAAAAGACTCCAGCCACCTGATTGGTGACAGAAACACCACAGACAAAGGGGGACTGCTATGTCATTATAAACTTGGACAGTGCTTTCCTTTCCATGGGTAATTTCCAGGAACAAACAGGCATAACTTGCATTCTCACAGAACTTAGTGTAAATTTACTCTATTGCCAGAGTATACCTGAATTTGCCAACATAACTGACATAATTTTATGAGGTAAGACTTCGAACAAACATTCAAAGTAAGTTGGTACATTACATTTACTATATTATGATAATTTCTCTTCTGAATAAGAAGTCGAGGAGAGTTAAGGACTGTAATGAGTCATAGGACAAAATAGATTGGAATAACTAAAGTCTTTCCTGAAGTCATAAAAACAACAAAAAGTCACTTACAGAGTATTGATGCAGGAAGGTCTACTGTTGTTGTTAGGTGCCATCAAGTTGTGTCAGACTCATAATGGCCCTCATAGGGTTTTCAATAGCTGATTGTTTCGAAATTGCCTCAGGAGTGGATTCCCATATCCTTCTGTTTTTGTGATGCTGGGAATCAAACTCAGGACCTCAGAGACTGCAGAGCAGTGCTCTACCAACTGAGCAAAATCCCAGCCCTGGAAGTTCCACTAGGACTTCATAATTTGGTTGCTCAAATAATATTAAATATATCTGAGAACAGAAACATACAGACTAGGGCTATTGATGGAAATGAAATTATTCAATGAAGACCTCTTATACTTTGAGCACAATATCTGCCCAGGATAACCACTCCCAATAAGCCATTTGATAGCTTGTTATTGAGTACTACTCAAAACTGCCATACCAAAGAAGAGCTTCAGATAACTGTGAAGCTAGGAATACCAATTTTGTCTTCGGTTAGTTAGAGACACTTACATAGAAATAAAACCATACAACAAAAGTTTATGCATGAATTGGAAGGGGGGTACTAAAGAGCACACGTTGGGAGGTGGGCAAGTTCAGAGGAGGAAATCGCTGCACATAGGAACATGTCGCCTCACAATTTGACAATAAAGCACCCAGCAGACCCCTCCAGCCTCATTGCTGTGTGCTCTAATTCTCATAAATCGCTCCCAGCTGAAGCAAAGGAAGCTGTTTTGTGCACTGATGAGAGTGTCACTTTATTGCTTATAAATCAGCAGTGATAAACTCTGCATGTGAGAAAAGCTTAATGGAAGAAGACAAGGGGAAATCTGCACAGTGGACAGAGATGAGAGCTGTCTAAAGCCTCTTCAGCTGTAGCAAGTGGCCTTGCTGTATAGTCAAGGAGATGGACACTTATTTTAAAAGACTCTTGTGAGAATTTAGAGAAAGATTTAAGTTGTGTCATGAACATAACTACAGAAATAACTAGTTGTTGGTTAAGAAGGGATTTGGAATAAAGCAAATGCAGATTTCTAGATTTTATTATCTGGTTCCTGCAGTGAGTAGGCATGTAGATGTTTTGGTTATGGACTGATGGGCTAATGAGACATGAAACTGCACCCCAACATCAACAGGAAAGGAATCATTTAAAAATGGCTATAAAATCCTACTATTTGCAATAACATGGATGAACAGGGAGGAAATTATGCTAAGTGAAGTGAGCCATGAAACGATAGGTACTGTATGACTCCACTTACATGAGGTATCTCAAATAGAAGGGAAGAAAATACAACAGCTATTATCAGGAGTGAGGAGAAGCAAAAAATGAGAATTTTTCAGTTACACAAGATGAATAAGTTCAAGAGATCTGACCTACAACATGGTGACTATAGTCAACAATTCCATAATGTGCACTGTTGTGATCTGAATGCACGTACCCCAAAATTCATATGTTGAAACCTAATCTTCAGTGCAAAATTATTAAGGGTCTCTGAGAGGAGATTAGGTCAAGAGGACGGACCCCTTATTAATGAGATTAGTACCCCTATCAAACCGGCTTGAAAAAGCTTGTTTGCCCCTTATATCAAGTGAAGATATAGCTAGAGTTGCCATCCATGAGGAAGCAGGACCTCATCAGACACCAAATCTGCTAATGTCTTAATCTTGCACTTCCTAGCCATGAGAACTGTGAAAAATAAATTTCTGTTATCTACAAAATACGTAATCTAAGGTATTTTGTTATACAGCCCAAATGGACTAAGATATGCACTTACCATTTGTTTTGCACATCATGTCAAGGCTTTTCCTATGGTTTTTATGTCGCTCCCTTACCAAAGGATGGGATGAGTTTATGATCCTTTATAGCCCAATGCTCTCTATATCTACCTGGAGGCTTAGCCAGGGAGAAATATTATTAGCAAGGCTGCTGCTATTGTTGTCTCTGTAGTAAATAACATGTGGACTGAGTCGGACAGCTCAAGTGCTAGGGGTAGAATGTGGATCAGAATAGATTAGAGCAAATGGCAAAGGAGCCATTTGATTTCAGCTCCAGGGAAATAGGCAATCATGCTACTTTCCTGCCAACACATTAGGGCAAAAGAGTAGCGACGTTGGATATTGTTCTCAGATTTGGTTCTGACTTAAGGCTAATACTGGAAGAAAACCCTTGGATTTATTTTGTCTGGAGAAAAATGACTGGGTTCCCATTAACCTGTAATCTGAAAGAAGAGACACATTGCCCTAAGTGATACTATAAGTTTTAATAATGTACAATATGTCAAATGTTACATCAGTCTGTCTACCAAAGATACATGGTGTTCTAGATGATTTGTAATTTCATTAACAGTATTACTTGAAAACGAGACTTAGGCAAATGATGCTCCCTGACATTTAGGAAATGCTTTGAGAAGCCGTCATATGGCTTCCTATTGATATAAAACAGGATGTCTCCTTGGATTCTTTTCTTCTTCCTGACTTGCTCTGCAATGTCTCCTCTCCAGTTTTGTCTAGCTCAGTTCTCATCTTTACCTAAATTGTACCTGGACAAATTTAGGGAGAAAAGAACCGGGAACGTCCTATTCTTTCTAGGGCTGCCATAAGATGTTCCTTGGACTGGACAAAGTTTTAAGCTTACTCTTATTTTTGTGGGTGCTTTCCTGGGTTCTTTTTCAGAGACACTAATGGTATTGCTCTGAATCTTCCACCTACAATCTTCCTGTGGGGAAATTCATCTCTGGCTGATGCTGTCTCTCCTCAGTCTCAAGAAATCCTACAGCTCCCCCTGCTGCAGAAAATCAGCTAACTCTCTTTTGTGTGCGGAATTCACCCTTAGCACACAGTTAACGCTCAGGTATCTTTTTAACATTCATTACTCAACAACATGTGCTCCACGGCAGTCTGAAGAAATTTAGCCAGCTTTTGTACACTTTTTGGGCATCAACATTTACTTCTTAAAGTGTAGATGTGATGTTCAAGTGATATTCATCTTTCTTTATCTGTGTTTTATTGACTATGCAAAGGCATTTGATTGTGTGGATCATAATAAATTATGGATAACACTTTGGGAAATGGGAATACCAGAACACCTAATTGTGCTTATGAGAAATCTGTACATGAACCAGGAGGCAGTTGTTCCAATAGAACAAGTAAACACTGCGTGGTTTAAAGTTGAGAAAGGTGTGCGTCAGGGCTGTATACTTTCACCCTATCACCTCAATTTATACGCTGAGCAAATAATCCAAGAACCTGGACTTTATGAGAAAGAACACTGCATCAAGATTGGAGGAAGACTCATTAACAACCTGCGTTATGCAGATGACACCCCTCTGCTTGCTGAAAGTGAAGAGGATTTAAAACATTTACTGATGAAGATCAAAGATCATAGCCTTCAATATGGGTTATGAATAAACATCAACAAAACAAAAATCCTTACAACTGGGTCAGCACACAACTTCACAATCAATGGAGAAAAGATTGAGGTTGTCCAAGATTTTGCTTTGCTTTGCTCTATAATCAACACCCATGGAAACAGCAGTCAAGAAATCAAAAGACACGTTGCTCTAGGAAAAGCTGTGGCAAAAGATCTCTTTAGAGTATTGAAAAGCAAAGATGTCACATTGAAGACGAAGGTGCGTCTGACTCATGCCATGGTATTTTCAGTCACATAATATGGTTGTGAAAGCTGGACATTGCACAAGGGAGACAGAAAAAGAATTGATGCTTTTGAATTGTGGTGCTGGAGACATCTATTGAATATACCATGGACTGCCAAAAGAACCAACAAATCGGTCCTAGAAGAAGTGCAACCAGAGTGCTTCTTGGAAGCAAGAATGGCCAGACTGCGTCTTACATATTTCGGACATGTAGTCAGGAGAGATCAATCCCTGGAGAAGGACATCATGTTTGGGACAGTGTCAGGTCAACGCAAAAGAGGAAAACCCTCCACCCGATGGATTGACACAGTGTCTGCAACAATGGGCTTAAGCATAAATAAGATCATCTGCCTGGCACAGAATCGGCAAGTGTTTCAATCTGCTGTACATAGGGTCGCTATGAGTCGGACTCGACTCGTTGGCACCTAACAACAACAACATGATGTTCAAAATCGAGCAGAAGGTTTAAATTGTCAACAATATCTCTCTGGAAAATATTAACTGTAAAACATACAATTTATATCATCAATACTTCACATATACATCGAAAATCTGAGAAAAGTTGCCATTGTACTAGAGTCATTGCAACTCCTTTATATGTATTCCTATATTTGATCCTTAAATATTTGGCCTGTGGAAAGATAATTCAGATTTCTGGTACCTAGCAATGCCTTGTGATGTACTCATTTCATTTTAAACCTTCTATAACTTGAATTTGGGAGAAGGACCTGGTAACCCACACCCAAAAACCAATCTGCCATTGAAAGCCCTATGAATAACAGAGAAGCACTGACAATAGTGTTTCACCTGTTGTATGTAGGGTCGCTATGAGTCAGATACCTACTCAACATAACCTAACAACAATAACAACACCAACAACAACATAACTTGAATGCCTACAGCCATGCCACTGTGGCATCCAATCCCAGCAGATCTCGGAAGCTAAACAGGTTCGGACTTGGTTAGTACTTGGATGGGAGAGAGCCTGGGAATACTAGGTGCTGTAGGCTTGGGAGAAGGACCGTAGAATTGAGGCCCTAGGTTTGATCTCCAGGACCACAATTTTAAAAAAAAAGCACTTAAAGCACATCTGATGGCACAAGCCTATAATCCCAGTAACTCAGGAGGCAGAGGCAGGGGATCACAGATTCAAGGCCAGAGACAGCCTGCATAATATAGTGAGACCCCACCTCAAGATAAAAATGAAAAATGGGCTGAGGGTGCAGCTCAGTGGTAGAGCACTAAAAAGTACGTGCAAGGCGCTGAGTTCAACAGCTAACTACTGCACAATAAATAAACAAACAAGCAAATAGTAATTGTGGGGCCCAATGAAATGAGCTCTCTGATCTTCAGAAATCATCAAGAAGAGGCACTTTAACAATTTTTGTGGATGAGATCACAGAATGAATTCTTAAAACAATGCCCCTGTAAGGTTTCAGAAACACCAGGGACTATGCAAATGTCCTTCTATATGTTTGTTTGGATTTCCAGTTCAGTAAATTAGCAACAATGTCAAACAACCAGGCTTTCAGCAATTCATATGCTCTATAGTGAGTCTTTTCTAGCAAATTGTCGAGTTGGATCATAACATATTTTTCGTTGCTCAGAGGTAACTGTTAAATGGAGCTCCTACAAGCCACATGTACCCTCAGGGCACAATCCTTACATCAAAATACTAACAGACACCATGGAAATAATCTTAGCATCAATAGCCTCTCTTTCAACCCCAGTTGGTACTTCTGATGGAGACTAATACTGTTCTAAATGCTTTTTTAATGTTTTATTTCTTTTTTCTCTCCCAATTTTTCTTGAATGATTATGGGGAAATTATAGACTTGGCAAATATTTGCTAATTTTATTTTTATTCAATATGTGTATCAAAGTTTATCAACTGTTCAGTAGTATACAAGATATATTTTGGTCTTTCCACATGATGCGTAATTCTTTGTCAAACCCTGTATTACTTTATAGTATTTATAGTCAACTCAATTTCTACCAACAATCATTTTGCTATTTATTCTGTATTAGCAATAATACAGCAAAAAGTACAGTTGGTACTTTTCTAAAGCATCCTTCTTTAAGCTGATCCATTATTAAAGAATAACATACAACATAGGTAAAGGGATTTTAAAGTATTCTCAGTACTAAGCAGAACTAACTGATGTAAACCATCAATTCCAACTTTTACCTCCATTTTTACCAATTTAAAATGTTCAACATAAAGTTATTTCCTTAAACTCAATTTAAAAACTCAAAGAAATACATATTATTTTTCTAATGTCTGAATTCCCTGTATTGGTACCACTGTGGCCTCCAATCCCATCAGATCTTGGAAGCTAAGCAGGGTCAGGCCTGCTT
The DNA here is from genome assembly GCA_007922755.1 of Pedetes capensis. NCBI lineage: Eukaryota > Metazoa > Chordata > Mammalia > Rodentia > Pedetidae > Pedetes > Pedetes capensis. Next base: position 8,861 of record VMDO01013858.1, on the reverse strand, counting down.
AGTCCTTGGATAGGAGACCTCCTGGGAATACCAGGTACTGTAGGCTTGGGTAAAGGACCTGGAAACCCAATCCAAACAAAACAAAGCAAAACCACAACCACCACAACAAAAACAATCAGCCATTGAAAACCCTATGAATAGCAGAGAAGCACTAACAATATATCTAAATTTCCAGAGGACTTGAATGGAGGTCTAGTTAGTCATCAGTTTGGTACTGACATGCCCAGAGGCTCTAAGTAGAACATTATAGATGAAAAATATAGTTTAAAATAATGTAGCCTTCCTTCAGTTAGACACAATAGAGTTGGTAATTGTGTCCATGTCTGGACCAACAGACTACTACCTACTTAGGAGACTGAAGACTTTAAAAAGCTGATTTTTTTACCACAATGCAAAATGAAATGGGTCTAAATCTTTGTATCTCTATAGAGCTAATTCATAGACTATTTTTAAAATTACTTTTAGCTTTCAACAGGGAGCAGTAATTGGTAGATTGATCACCAAATAATAGGGGATATTGAGGAAAAGACATTCATTTTACACTTATGTGCTTGGTACTCAAAAATCCTTTATCTGTTATTTAATATGAAGAATGCTCACAATGACCTCATAAGGGCACATGGACAACCAGGAGCCTTTACTGAACATCTTCTTGGCATGTATTAAGCAAATCAGATACAACCATTGCTCTCTTTCAGTTTATAAGATGAAGAAATCTACATTTCCACTCTATCATTTCTTCTAAGATTTTGCCTTGCTGTGATGATATGCATGTTGTCTCAACTTACAGAAGTTACCAACAAAGTCATTTGATTTTTAGCCATTATCTTCATTTCAAAATGTTAGTTTACAGAACATTATATGCTACAGAGTGGATAGAAGGGTGGTTAAATGTAAGACTCAGAGGTTTGTTAAAATTATGTAACACTTCCTTATGTCTAGATTCTACATTAGCCCATCAACCTAATTAATTTAATCTGATGTAAACCAGTTGCTCTCCTTAATCAGTAATGATGTCAATACAAAGTATAACAATTAGTTTTTGTTGTTGTTAGAGCATCATTTTCCCAGGCAATTATGCAGAAACAACTTTTAAATGAAATGTCTTATGCTATGATGATATTGACAAGGTATACATTTAGTTGAAAAAAAATAAAAAAATAAATTAGTGCATGTAAGGAAAAGGGAGAGAAAACCACACTGGAAAAATACAAGCTGAATCTTTAAACAAAATAAAAAAGCAAGAATCCAAATTTTAAAACTTTGGTCCTAATAAGATTTCTTTCCTTCTCTTTCATAGCTAATGGTTATTTAGATTTCATGGAAGTTTGACCTATGGCTATAAGATAGCATATAGCTGTAGCATAAAATATAAAACTGATCAAATGATACCAATTCTACATTTCACTGAGGGTCATATCATGTCAATTATAATATATGAGGAAAAATAATATGGCTTCACAATATGTCAACAGTATTCACATTTGTTGGTGTCATTTTTCATCCCATAGATTACTGATTTCTAATGTTAATGATTGATTTGCAATGGCTAGTGGAACAATATTGGAAGGCTTATGACACAGAGACTGAGAAAGAAAGACAGATCAAACAATTGAAATTAACACAAATTATAAGGTCACGTTTCATGGGAATGCCCACCCAAAGGAGGCTCTCAATATTCAAGTACATAATACAACCTATTCCAGGTAACCGGCCTCTTTCCTAAGCTACCCTATACTTACTAATGGGTTCACCAATATAGTATATATGGAGATTAGGTATAGAATCAAGTTTCCTTTTATCAAGGCTGGTCTAGTCTGAGAGAGGTTTTGTTTCTTAAAGTGTACCCTCTTGCCAGGCACAGTTGTGCATGCCTGCAATCCCAGTGACTCAGGAGGTGGAGGTAGGAGGATCAGATTTGAGGCTAGAGGCAGCCTATGTAACTTAGAGAGACCCTATCTCAAGATAAAAAATAAAAAATGGGCTGGGGTTCTACACAGTGGTACAGCACTTGTGAATAATGTGTGAAGCCCAATTACAAAAGAAAAAAAAAAGGTGAACTTATTGTACTATGGCTATGACTACAGATTTGCAATTCCTTCCTGCAATGCTTTTGTCAGCACTACCATTTAAAGAATTACTGAATGCATCATTCATTTTCATGATATACTTTCCATTTTGCTTTTGCTCCAGAGACATTTTTACAGCCAAGAAGGAAAGTAATCATGTGATACCCAAAGGATGTTCTGGCCTTTCCATGGAATCCATCACCCAGAAGCTGTAAGTTTTATAGAACAGTACACTTACTCACTGGGAAACAACATCTCTCAGAATGAAGGTAGTCCTATAAATTGCTCTATATTTTTCAATATATGACCAATAAATTCTATTTTTTCCATAGCAGAATATATACGCCTAGATACCACAGGTTGTAAAAGTAGTAGTGGCTCCCTTCTCTAGTGCCCATGATAACCCAATGGCAAAACTTTTTTTTTTTTCCAGCACTTCATCATTGACTCTTCTGGTTTAGAATTTGCATTCCTAGAGAAAAGTACCACTACCAGGTGTTATAAAAATTGCTCCGATGAAAGTGTAGTTGTTAATTTTGTAATTTGGAAGTTAAATACATACAGAAAATCATGTAAGAATGCTGAATAGCCAAAGAATTAGACTCTTCTACGTTACTGATTCCAGTTCATCAGGATTTTCATACCTTTCAAAGCAGCCTCAGGAAGACATCTATCACATATTTTCTCTTATAGATGGAATTTAGATTTTTAAAAAATAAGATATGAAAGCAGAAGGCCTATTTGGGAAAGGGAAGGGGACTAGCAGAATAGGGGAGGGGAAGATAAGCATAGGTAATGGAGGATGAATATGATTAATATACATGACACACATGTATGAAAATATAATGAAGCCCATAACTGCAAAAAAGACCTATAGGCTATATTGTTTCTATGATTTAAGTTTTTCTAGTAGGAAATACACCTCAAAATGAATTATACTTTTCTTCCAGATACATCATTCAGTTGCCACAGAATGATAAACTGCAGAGCATGACACACTTTAATTCATACAAAAGTTTGGATCTTGGAACAGATAATTTATATAGTTCTACCTTCCAAAACTGTGTGTTTGCATAAAAATGTAAGGTTTCTGCGTACTTACCAAAATATCTGGAAAAATACCTTTAGGTGTTTAGTAGATATTTTAATATGACCAAGTTTTAGAAGTGCAACTAAAAATAAAAATGAGTAAAAAATTCTAGTGTATTTCAAAACTGGTACTTGTGAAATACTAAAATGTTGGCCCACAAAAATTATTCTTGTTAAATCTTGGTATCACATCTGTAAGTCCTTCTATGTATCATGTTTCAAAATCTCTGTTGCTCTTGATATTTAGTTCAATTTTATCACATCCTGAGATGACCTATAAAAGTTGAATAAATACCATGTTGAAATAATAGATATCTACACGGAAATTTTAAAGTTAAAAATTAAAGCCACTTGTCATGGCACCAGTAACCATGCAAAATCCAGTCAGAGTTCTACATCAGTTTGTAATGTCCTTTGCATTGATCTTATTGAATAATTTCCATCTAGTAGGTTTTCAATGTTTTTCTATCCCTTAGGATATTTTTGAGGAAAGATAAGCATATTATAGGAAATGTAAGCAAATAGGATATAGTTTGTTGTTGTTACTCGGTGCCATCAACTTGGGTCTGACTCACAGCAATTCTATGTACAACAGAATGAAACACTACCCAACATTGTGCCATGCCTGGCACTATTGTCAGTGCTACACTGCTATTCATAGGGTTTTTGATGGTTGATTGTTTCTGGAGTGGGCTTCCGGGTCCTTCTCCTAAACCCACAGCATCCAGTATTCCCAGGCAGTCTGCCATCCAAGGACTAACCAGGCCCAACCCTGCTTAGTTCTTAGATCAGATAGGATCAGACACCAGGGTGGTACAGCTATAGACAGGACATTGATTGCTTACACCAAAATGAACCCATATACACTTAACTCTAGATATTTAGACTCATTAAAATATACTTCATTGCAGGTATTGAGACTAAAAAGAAAAAGAAACCCTAATGTGACATGAAAATAAGTTATATTATTTTCCTTGGAAGTTTTAGGCCTCATCCTTAAACACTGTTTCTTCCCTACAACTGAATGTATTTTATTACTAAAAAATGAAAAAGTCATTTGGAATATGTCTAGTTTATAAGATCCAGCCCCAAGAGAAAGGACTAGAGGAAAACAATTTGCTGTTTACATGATGATAATCTATGGAGGTATCTAGTAATTGTCATTTCATGACCTCTAAATATTCTTTCTGTTTTATATCTCATCTGAGCAAAGGAAAGAGGATGATTCAGGCTAAGAAATATTGCCTTATTCCAATTTTTAAAAATTCAAGTGATCATTTCACATCATGTCAAGTTTGTAATATAGGGAAACATTTTAATCATTTGTGGCACTAAGACTAATACTTTGGTTCCTTTCTTAAAGTTAAAACTGCATTTTGAGCTGGGCACTATAGTGTACAGCTGTAATCTCAGTGACTCAGGAGGCTGAGGCAGGAGGATTGTGAGTTTGAGGCCATTGGCAGCCTGTGCAACTCAGTGAGACTCTTCTCAAAATAAAAACTAAAAGAGGGGCTGGGAGTACAGCTCAGTGGCAGAGCACTTGCCTAGCATGCATGAGGCCCTGGGATCAACTCCCCAGAACTGGGGGGGGGGGGGGGAAGCATTTTTTCCTACTTCCAAGTGAGTGGGTATAAATATTATTTCATTGTATATTCATTTGTAAGAATAGAAAATTGTCTTTGCAGAAAAACTGATTCGATTTTAGTTGAAAAAGTTTTTCAGTGATAACATTTCTACATCAGGTTGACCTTTTTACACTGTCGGTGATGGAGAGAACTGTACTGCTGGTTAAAAAGAATACATCAGTACATTTTTATCATGTAACAGGTTTATCATCACTTGCAAAACATAATAGTAGTTGGAAGAAGAAAGAAAAATTTTTAAATTTTTGTATAAAGTGTTTAGCTTTATGACAGCACATTTAAATTGACCTGAATGTATTTGTTTATTGTTGTAGAGTATGTACGGACTACAAAAAACAGAAAAACCAGATGATGAGTTTCTATGTTAGCATAGCTCTGTCCTAAGACTTTGGTGACTTGTAGTATAGGCAACCAGTAATAATATCACATATTCCTAAAACTTTATTGTTTACTTACTCTTATACATATGTTCAGTTTTGCTTCCCCCAAAGTTCCATACACTTTCCCTATCTTTAATCTGGAAACTGCATCCTGCCTAACCATACGTATGAAAAACCTTAGTCAGATTATACCAAAATTTATGACTCTACTGCCATAAAATAACAAGAAACATGAAAACACATATCCACTGTAACAAATTTCTTTCCCCAGTCAGCAATGTAGCAATCACCTTTGTCAAACCATTAAACACCTATAACACCACCACCCCAGGACCAAATTGTCCTTAGACATCAACACCAATTAAGATGATATAAGGAGACCCTTGTGTCTAGATAGAGACATCATCTACTACCAGGATGTCAGAATTGGAGGGCAGGACTTTGTGACCCATGCGGCAAGTCAACAACTTATATGCTTTTCTATCGTAGTGGTCTTGAATTGTAAGGTAATTGAGTTTAAATGCATAGCAGTTAATCTTTATCAAAATAGATGAAACCCTAGACAGGGAATCTAGTCACATAATTCAAGTTAAATAATAAACAATTCAAAAGTTTTATTTTTATTTTCCTTAGCCTGTTCATGAAGCTAGGGCTTAGCTCAGTTGATAGAGTGCTGCTCTGTACTCTCTATGGCCCTGACTTTGATCCTCAGCACTGCAAAAATGGGAGAAGGACATGGCAATCCATTCCCAAAACAGTCGGTTATTAAAAGCCCTATGAATCAAAGAGCACTGACTTAGTGCCAGGCATGGCACAGTGTCAGGAGTGCTTTGTTCTGTTGTAGATAGGGCTGCTATGAGTTGGACCCAACTTGATGGCTCTTAACAATAAGCCTGTTCGTAGATCAACAAGGAAGTACAGTTATAAAATTCTGTAACTACTGCTGGTTTAGAGAGCCAATCAGGTTGCTAGATCTATTACCAGAGGCCAGATTATATGGATCATGGTATATATCACATCAGTGTTCCAGCTGCAGCAACTTTCAGAGACCAAACTCCTCTGAGGCAACTAGATGTTTTCTCCAAGATTTTTCTTTTTCTTTTTATCTTAAAATAATCTCAGACCTGCAGAAATATTACAACAATAATACACAGAACTGTCACATACTTTTCTTTCAGATTTCCCCAGATGTCAATACTTTACCACATTTCCTCCATCATTACCTTTTTCTTTATATATGTATTTTCTAAACCCTGTGGGAATGTCAGTGATATTATCACTGTCCCCCTAAAATACTCTCCATTAAAAACAGACATTCTCCTGCACAACCACAATACAATAATCAAAATCAGGAAATTATTATTGATAAAACACTTTATCCACACATCTTACTCAAATATCACCACCTCCCATCAATGTCTTTTATAGCCAAAGAAAATTGTCTCTAGTCCAATTTTTCTTCAGTTAAATCTCATCCTCTCTTCCTATCTTTCATAGCAGGGATGCTTTGGAAAAGTATTATAGAATGTCACTCAATTCCAGTTTCTGTGGGTTTTCTCAGGATTAGATTCACTTTATGCATTTTTGGCAGACATCTAATGGAAGTGGTATTATATTGTTCATAATGTATTACATAAGAAGGTAAATAAATATAAATTTGTACTGTTATAGATAGTATTGACCTTGATTTGCAAGTTTCTCTATTGTGAAGTATCTGTGTTTCCCCTGGCAGTTAATATGTATTTTGTAAGAAATATCTGATTTTCATTGCTGTTGTTGTGATTAGGTGCCGTTGAGTCAGGTCCAACTCATAGCAATCCTGTATATTTATTCATAGGGTTTTCAATGGCTGACTGTTTCAGGATTGCTTGGGGAATGGGCTACGACATCCTTCTCCCATTTTAGTAGTACTGGGGATGGAACTCAGCCCTGACTTTCACTGTAGTGAGTTGAATTGTGACTCCCTTAGAGATATATCTAACAAAAACCAGTGAATATGACTTTATTTAGAAAAAGAGTTTTTGTAGATTAAGGATCTAAAAAAAAAAGTCATCCCAGGTTTAGAGAAAGCCTTAAATCCAATGACAGTTGTCCTCATCAGAGAAAGGCAAGGGAGGCTAAGACCTGAGCACACACAGACATACCTAAGTGAAAACCAAAGCAAGGGCTGAAATTCTGTTACCCAAGCCAACAAATGCACGGAGCCATGAGAAGTTGGAAGAAGCAAGGACAGATTCTCTCCTAGACCTCTTGGAGGAAACATGGGCCTGTCTACACCTGATTTCAGATTTCTAGCCTCTAGAACTGTGAGAAAATTAATTTCTGCTTGTTAAGCCATTCAGTTCATAGTAATTTGTTCCAGTAGCCTTAGGAAACAATAGGTTCAGCAAATCTCTATCTGCACGTTTCAAACTTCATTGATGTTTTTAACTTGAGTCAATTATGATTGTGATTACCAAATGATGACTTAAATTCCATAATTTTTTCTATTTTTATTAATTGGCAATTTACTATAAGGAAACATTTATTTTACTACAGACTTACAGATAATTCTACTCTTCAGTGTGTTACAATGTATTTCTTTTTCTGAAGTTTTATGTAGGTATAATTTACATACAAAACATTCTCAACTTTAAGTACACAACTTGATAAGCTTGGGTCATTGCACATTATTATAGACAGTGGGACTTGGTTTCCATGGCTTCTTCAGCTACATGTTCAACCAGCCACAAGTCCAAAATAAAATATTGAAGAGAAAAAAATGTGTCTGTACTAAACATGTACAGACTTTTAAAATAATTGTCATTAGTCCCTAAATGATAGAGTATAACAACAATTTAAATAACATTTATATTGCAGTAGGCATTATATGTAATCTGGAGATGATTTAAAGTACACAGGAGGACATATGTAGATTCTTTGCAAATAATATACCATTTTATATTAGCAACTTGAGCATCTGTGGATTTTAGTGTCTGTCAGTTATCATGGAACCAATCCCCTGTGGCTACTGAGGAACGACTATAACTGAGTTTTTTTCTATACATATATACCTACGACAGTGTTTAATTTACAAATTATAAAAATAGATTAATAATAATAAAATAGAACATTTATAACAATATGATAAAACTTATTTAAAACTTATGAATTATTTATTTCTGGGATTTTCCATCTAATATTTTTGGACCACAATTGATCACAGGTAAGTGAAATTATGGAAAGAGAAACTACTGTGTACTACAAATCGATGGTAGTGTGTTTTCTAGCTTGAAGATCATTTCCTACACCCTTTTATGAACTATTTACCACAACAACCACCTTTAAAAAATTCTATTGCATTGTAATCTTGAAAGCTCAATTAAAATTCTGTCCACACTAAAATGCAGTGGAATCTGTGTGCTTTTTTCTTAATGAGGATACAAAGTTGAATCTCCTCTGTAGGTCTAACAAAAGGCAGCCTAAGAAGTAAGCCAGCCTTGAAATTGAATGCAAAAGATTCTATTTAATAAATGTACTTTGGCTCCTATTTCCAAATAATAACTTTATGAAGATATGCCCTAAAATTCAAAGAGTTCTATTTTTTAAGTTTTGTCCTTCTAACTCACTTATGTAGAAAATAATACAATTATGCTGAGCAACAGAGCACTAAAATCATCAAATACAAAGTGGAAAGGTGG
>VMDO01013857.1:0-56593 GCA_007922755.1 Pedetes capensis | reverse complement strand
ACATTGTTGGTGGAGCTGTAAATTGGTACAACCACTATGGAAATCAATATGGAGGTACCTCAAAAAACTAAAAATAGATCTACCATATGACCCAGCTATAACACTATTGGGAATTTACCCAAAGGGAGATGAGTCATCATACCACAGAGACACCTGCATCTCCATGTTCAATGCAGCGCTTTTCACAATAGCAAAGATAGGGAATCAACCAAAGTGCCCTTTAACAGAAGAATGGATAAAAACACTATGGTATATATACACAATGGAATACTATTCAGCAATCAAGAAAAATGAAATAGGGTCATTTGCAGCAAAATGGATGGAATTAGAGAAAATTATTTTAAATGAACGAACACAAGCTCAGAAAGAGAAACAACACATGTTCTCACTCATATGAGAGAGCTGACTCAAAATTACAAGAAGGAAAAATCCTACTCAAAGGTCAGATCACATTAAAAGGGGGGGAGGGAAGATAAGAATGAGGTCAATATAAATAGTCTAGAAATCGCATGTAATTGTTCTAACAAGATAGAAAGAAAGACCACTACAGGAAAAATTTCTATCTTAAACAGAAGTGGAACCCAAGGACATATAGAAAATACTATATAGTAAAAGATAGAGAAGACTTGGATGGGAAACTTAGATGGGAAGGGGGGAAGGGGGGAAACATAGAGGAGGGTAAGGGGTAACCTATATGAATAATGCTTATCAAATTGCATATATGAAAATTGTCACAATGAAAAGCATGTCAAAATGAATCGCATTATGATGTACATTAAAAATTTCTAATAAAAAAATATGGCACAATTTAAACTATGTCATCCTCAAGTGTCATTCTCAGCATTGCCATGGTGCTCACTCAGGGACAGGCAGGTCTCCTTTAGATTAAGTTTTCCATTCCAAGCAATGGAGTTCATTGTTCCTTAGCAAGTAGAACTCAGGTGTTCTCCAGGTAGAAATTCCCTTGTATCTCTGGCAAGTTAGACGAAAATGTTGCTCGTAGATTTATAAATTGTGTTCATTCCTTTCATTTGTCAGTATTAATGTCAGAGAGAGCCTATGGAATTTATGAAAACAACCCCCTTGAGCTTGTCAAAGATAAAACACTCAAAGATGTCAAACCTTGTTTTAGGCAGTTGCTATCTGAATACTTGTTCTGGGAGAGAGGTTTGAGGAAGGGAGAGGGTAGAAATGATTAAGTAGACTAAAGTCAGGAACTTTGTGAAATAAGTGAAAACAGATGGGACTTACGGTTTAACATTGCTCATTTTAATGTCACTGCTAGACAATGATTTGTTTTTGTATCACATATTTGTTACTGATAACCAGTTAAAGATTTACGTAACTCAGATTCCCAGAAGAAGAGAAAAGACTATACATAAAATCTAGTGAAATATGAAGGTCTGTGTTTAATAGCATTGTACCAATGTCAATTTCCCTGTTTTGACAATGTACTATCATTGTGTAAGATGTTAACAGGGGAAGCTGGGTGAACTATACACAGAAACTCTGTAATATTTGGGCAATTTTAAAACAACCTCAACGTATTTTAAAATAAAAGTATTTTAAAAAGCTAAAAACATTTAGGCTATCAATTAAAAATATTGTCACTCAAAATATAAAGGTGAGTAGTCATTTAATCTTTAGATATAAGAAACAACAAAAATTGGAGAAAAATAGAAAGCAATGGCATCTTTCCTTTAATTTTATCTTCCAAATGTTTTAGAACCAACAAAGTAGTACTTGGTATTTCATTAACTATTGTCATCCTGGTAAGTGGTACCAGCTTTGAAAAAACTACTAATAAGCAGTTGATCTTCTTAATCTAAAACATATTTTAATGTTTTTAGTCTTTTCATCATTTTGTATTGGTTCTCAGGCATAATTTGGCAGGTCTTTCAGAATTCAGCATTTTTACCTACTGGGAGCAGAGCAGGTCTTTTTATTTGCCAAAATCATTCATCAGAGTGCTTGCTTTGCACTTCTAAAGGATTTGACAAGGATGAAAGGATTGATGATTAAAATACATCTGAAAAAAGTTTGACAATTGTCAATCTTTACCATACCAAAATATTTTGTCATAAGTTGTGTTGCTTAGTGTGTACTTCAGAAAGTTGGATCTTTATTTCTGAAATCACTAAAATTTGATAAAGACCAGTATTTTCCTCATGTTTTCCCTGAATTATGAGCTCTTCCTACCTCTAAGAACACACATGTAATAATGCCACACATGCACATCCACACACCCAAAAACACATAACCATTTTAAGTTTCCTTTGCTGTGCATAGACATTCCTACATAACGAGAAAAGTAAAAAATGAGAAACTATTACTTGTTTTCTTTATACTTGGGATGTGTGAAAAAATATACTGAGATTTGTCCTGAATGCTTGCTCATCTTATTACCAGCTACTACGGTCATGTTGAGAAACCAAAGGGAAAAAAGTTTGATTTCTCTCATCCTCCTCTAAAATACAGAGGATTTTCTATTTTTCTCTGAGTACAGGTGTGTAGTTAGAGGTTTGCTTGAATTTGTTGTGCTGTCAGGACTTTTACTTTCACAAATATTTCTCTTTTTGTTGTTTTGATTGTTGCTGTTTGGTTTGTGCTGGGACCTGACCTCAAGTCTTCGTGTGCACTCTACCAACAAATGACACCCCCAGTCCCTATGTGCAAAAATATTCCTTGAGCACATAATATGCGTTTTCCATACTCCTGAAGATGAATAGAACACAGCCCCTCCTTATCGCACCAGTAATTCAGATACTTTATCTTATTTCTAAGGAATTAGCTGGACTTATAACAGCATTTACTTGCTCACCTGGAAACCATAAAGCATTATTCCATACAAGAATTATATTGGTATATAGCTGGACGTGGTGGTGCACGCCTGTAATCCCAGCAGCTTGGGAGGCAGAGCCAGGAGGATCGCAAATTGGAGACCAGAGGAAGTCTGTGTAATTTAGCAAGACCCTGTCTCAGAAAGTAAGGAAAAAATTAAAAGGGCTGGGGGTGCAGCTCAGTGGTCCAGCACTTGCAAAGCATGCAGGCGTGAGGCCCCAGGATCAACCCTCAGTACCACAAAAAAAAAAAAAAATTATATTGATATCACCTAATGATTGTTCATTCCATGTCTCTTCAGAAAGTGAGTCTTTTGGTTTACTTATTTCTCACAATCACCTATTAGCACCACTTGGAAGATGACATAGCTGAAACTCAGGGAGAGTGCAATTTGCCATTTTCCATGCACCTAGGCAAATGCTGGACTCCACAGAATGATTCAGAAGTCTTCCAGACTTTTGCTTCTACCACTCGGCTGCAGGTATGGGGAGTAGGCTCATGATGAATGTCTGTGCATTAGAACAATGGAACCGCTCTTTGGCAACTCAACCCACAGGCCAAACATTCCTAATTAAGATGTTGTCATTTTACCCAGGGAAAGGATTTGGCCAGGTTCCAGCATGCCCATAAATAAGAGAGACTGCCAGAAATATGAGAAAGAATAGTTTCAAGCAAAAGTATCCTTACATGATTAAGGACATAATTCAGCCTACTACCAAAACTGATTTATAGGCCCACTGTTCCAGCTAATTTGTAATTGAGCCCTTTGCATGGCGTACCTCCTGCTGGCGAAATAGGAAACTACATTGGTGCACAAGCTGAAAATAGCACCCATCCTTTCAAAGTATATCTCATTTTTCCCTCCAAAATTAATCATTTCTTCCAATAAAGAGACTTACTCTAATTTCGTTCATACATACACTTTTTAATTTCTTAAAGCCAGTTTCCAACACACATATGTATGTGCACTCCCATTCAATTCGATTCTAGGCTTTATTTGTTAAAACAAATTATTCTCCCTTAGGAAAAAAGAAAAAGAAAACTTTTGCAACATTAAATTCAAATTACCTTCTTTGTTTTCATCAGAGGCATGGTGGCATTCTGTGCCTCCCTCACCTAGACATATTTTCTTGTCTTTGGCTTTTTTCCCACATTCCACTTTTCCATTGTGTCTCTGGTGGGCTGCAGATCAGCAGCAACACATATGTTTTTTTTACTATTTAATCACTGAATTCTCCCATGAAAATCATTAATATAAAATATTCAGTAACATGTCCTGGGTTTTTTTCTTCTACAAGAATGTTGACATTATGTTTTAAAATATGCAGAAGAGGGCAAGTTGACCCATCAACTCCACATTCAGGCCATTAAAAGAAACATCTGTGCCTTTTTCTTTTATGAGCACAATCCCATAGATGCCCTAACATGAAAGACAATTCGGAGGGAAATCTGCAGCTGGAGAAAAAGGCATGTCGAATTACTTCAAACCAGAAGCCTTGACCTTGTTCTTTTGAGATCTCCATAGGAATCCAGGTTCGCAGTCCTAAATCAGATGAGTTTGATGGCTTTGCTTCATTCCATATGGAGGGCAGTGCATCTCCTGTGTGTCATAATGTTAGTGCAATTAGAAATGCTCTGCAGAAGGAAGCCAGTGCCTTCTCTGCAGCCACTGTCAGTTAACTTCGCCTTCTTAATTACTCCTTAGTGAAGGAGTAATCAGCAGCCAGGAAGGTAATCCCTGTTGGGGTTGTCTCAGTGTTTCCAGTGGCAACAGTCACAGCCACTGGGCTGCTTTGGGAAAGTGATCTGAGACATTACCAGGCTGGGGACAGAATCTCTCTGCAGGAGCCACAGACCTTTGGCAGTGAACACGCCCCGCCCCAAGCACTTTTCTTCATCCTTTGATAGGTTTACAACATCCTCCAAACCTTTAGGAAGGTCTCAGCGATCCCACATAGGCGTGCTTCCCCACTGACCTTAGAAGGGGACACCAGAAAGCAATAACTAGACATCTGTACCCGATCCCTGGCTTGAGGTGCAGGGCTCCTCAGCTTCATCATTTCCTTTTTCTTTCTCTGCGGGGGACTGAGTAAAAGAGGGAAGCCTTCATTTGTATTAGCACCTCTCTATTTTTCTTTTAAAAAATATGGTTCTTTTGATGATGCATGGTACATATTCCCTTTAGGTTGCCTCCTGTAAAATGATAAAATACATTAAACTGCTCGGTTCCCTTTGTTGTTTCAGCAATAACATTCCTTAGATTTCATGTGGCAGTTTCTAAGCATTTACAATAGAGAAGAAAAATAAAGAAATAAATCATAATAGCTACAGAATCTTGGCATTTGTTTTCTTTAAGTTTAAATCTGCAAATGCTCCAGAAACTAAAACCTGCACCTTGGGAGATGGGAGCCTATTTTGCTCCCACTGATTTGGGAGAAGAGGTTAAGGATAAGAGATGTAAGTCAGACAGAACCTGGAGTTGTTTTCAGAGTCTCAGCTCTGTAGACAAGTTGAAATCTACTTACACCTATCTCTATATATCCTGGTACCCAGGTCTCAACCCTGGAACAATTGTCCTAAAGATTTTTGAAGTTTCCATAGTAATTCAAAATGAAGTATCTCCCTGTATAATTAAGGAGTTGAAAGTGGAAACTTGGTTTATAGAATGAGAACTAGCACTTAACTTTAACCTAAGAATTCATGAAGGTAGTATCTATTTTAGTCAGCTTTCTGATATTATAGCAGAATACTTGAGAATGGGTGATTTAGAAGAGAGAAAGATTTATTTAGCACAAGATTCTAGAGGCTGGCAGCCCACAGTCAGTTGGCTACATCTGGCCAGGGTCTTGTGCTGCATCATAGGATGGCAGAAAAGTGAAAGGGCTAATGAGCATGTGTAGAAGAGTAAAAACGCAGGGGCGGCCTTTATTTTTAACAGCCAGTTCTCACCAGAATGAATCCATTCTCTCAAGTAAGGCATGGATCCTTCTTAATAATCTGATCACCTCTTAAAGGCCTCAGTTTCCTATAGCGCCACAATAGCAATCAAACTTCAACGAATTTTGGAAACAAGAAGTGATATTCAAACCACAGCAATATACTTACACTCTCATTTGGTTAGCTGGTGAAATAATACATAAAAAGAAACAAGATCTATATTTATATGGGAGGACAGTTAATTAAATGCCAGGTTAAAGTGAGAGCTGCATCTTTAGAGCAAGTGAAGAAGAGAGGCAAGGATATTATCTCAGAGCTTTTCAGGGATGGGTTGGGTCCTATTACAATATTTCTCTTTCCAACATCTTTGGCTTCATCAGAGAGACTACATTGAACAAGAAATTTTTCTTCTTCTTTTTTTTTTTTTTACTTTTGAAGAAAGTAGCTATTCAAAAACTTGGAGGAACATAAATTAATCCCAGAAGAACACTTTAATCTTTGCCAAAAAGAGAGGTAAAGTAATCTCCCAGGTGGCATTTTCTGAGTTTTCACAGCTCTGAAATTCTTATAGGGGTTGAAGGGATCTTTGTTTTATTGCAGACAGATGGACTGGGAATGGCTAACAAAATCCATAAAACTCAATAGTTAGCTGAAGTTGAGATGCCTTCAAGCAGGGAAAATATTCTGCCAACAAAAGAGGCTGGAATAAACCTTACTCACCAAACCTTTGGCTCTAAAAACGACTTGCTAACTAAGTTCTGGGCTGGAGTTTTGCTCAGTTGGTAGACTGCTACCCTGTGCTCTCTGAGGACCCTAGTTCAATCCCCAGCACCACAAAAACGAGAGAAGGATGTGGCAATCCACTCCCGAAGCAAGCTGGAAACAATTAGCCATTGAAAACCCAATGAGGGT
Source organism: Pedetes capensis (assembly GCA_007922755.1). NCBI lineage: Eukaryota > Metazoa > Chordata > Mammalia > Rodentia > Pedetidae > Pedetes > Pedetes capensis. The sequence continues at coordinate 49,903 of VMDO01013857.1, read as the reverse complement.
CAACTTGAGTTGGACTCAACTCAATGGCACCTAATAACAATGAGTAAGTTCTAAGGCAATGGAGGGTAGAGAAAATCAGCTAAGAAATTTGAAATGAATAAGAGAAAAGGTACAATAATTGTCTTCTTAAAATACAGGCCGACTGTATCTTAAAGCATAGATTAAAAATATCTGTTTCTAGCTGGCACGCAAAGAGATAAATGAGTTAATAAGAAAGATAGGAAGGAGTATGAATTTTTTTCCCCACAATCTGACTACTGAATTCCTACTCCACCATTCCTAATTAACGAATTCAGGGTCTACTTTATCATGAATAAAATCCTTAATTTGGAATCAAATGTGTATTGTTAATTTGATAGATTTAAAAAGCTATAAAGGTTTGTGCATGTTTGGTGAATGTTTGCATGAGAATACTGACCTGTTAATCTAGTCTCTAAATTTGAGCTACCAGGGTCCCAGAACACTTGGAAGCAGAGTAAGGACAGATAGATAGATAGATAGATAGATAGATAGACAGACAGACAGACAGACAGACAGACAGACAGACAGATAGATGATAGATAGATAGGTAGATAGATAATAGATAGATATAGATATAGATATATAGATATACACACACAAACATATACACATATATGAAAGATATGAGTGACACGAAAGAATTCAGGGTATGGGAAAAAGGACGCTTTCTTTTATCTTTGTAAGGCCATTTTATTTGATTAGTATTTCTGACTCTTATTAATTTTGGTTTTATATGCAGAGAATATTATGTTATAATCTAAATTTAGGCAAAAGGATCCAGGTTTGATCCCCAGCATCATGAAAATGGGAGAACGACATGGCAATCTACTCCTGAAGAAATTCTGAAAATAATCAGCCATTGAAATCCCTATGAGGGTCACTATGAGTTGAAACCTGACTTGATGGCACTTAGCAACAACATAAGTTAAATAGAGATGCTAAAAACAAAAATTGATAATTTAAAAAATGTGATATATGGCTGATAAATAAGTTTTATTTAATATTTATAATTATTATTATACAGCAGTTATATCACATATATACAGGACTATTCAAAATTTTCAAGAGTAAAACAATATCTAAAAAATATGGATCTGAGTACATGAAAGCAAAATTTTCAGCCATTGAAAACCGTATGAGGATCTCTGTAAGTTGGACTTGATTGAATGGCACCTAACAACATTTGATTGTATAAAGATTAAAAAGCATAATATTGTATTACCTTCCTGTATAATATAATAAGTTTCTTCAATATATTTTAAATTTAGTCTTATTTTTATTCTTTAACAGAAACTACCTGTAATCTTCAAAATTGCAGTTGCATAATAAACATAATTTTAAAACATCCCTTATCCTATATAAAATATAATATTTTTGAATTAAGAAAATAATGTTTTAAGTTCTGAGGTAATTAAGAAATTCATATAAAATTTTGGTAAATGACAAAAATTTTAATTCTTTCCAGTGCTTATATTAACTTTTACAAATATTTTAAATTATTTCCACAGTTACTGTCTCTTTGCCTCTATTCATATTAATATGTGTGTATATTTCATTTAACTATGCTTACAGGTATGTCTAGAAATATTTTCAAGTGTATTGTTCCTATTTAAGACTTTTAAAAATATATTTCATTAAACGTAAGCACTTCAGAATCATAGGCTAGGTCAACAAAATCTGAATTTAACTGATTCAAAAAAAAAAAAAGGAACTGAAACTAAAAGTTTGTCCCTAGGTTGAGATAGTCCTAAAAGTCTTTACAGAACCTTACCATTAAATCACACATATCATGAGTGTTCTCTTTATTTAGTCACTCATTTGCTTTGTAGGGATACTTCCCAATGATTTCTTCATTGTAAAATTTTCCTCCAGTAACTACAAAATGTTACAGCTTAGAAGTCTGAGTTTTTGGACTTTGTTAATTCATTATTTTAATAAAAGTTTGCTAACTTATTTTAAACAATTTGCTAAGAAAACTCGTGCAAAAACCCTCAATACCTCTAAGTAAAAATTTAAATTCAATGTTAACTTCATCAAAAATCTCATCACTTACTATCTATACATACATTCTCAAATCTGATCCACACCTTTCAACAATTGTTTGTTGTTGCTATTAGGTACTGAAGAGTCATGTCCAACTCATAGAAACCCTCATAGGGTTTCCACGGCTGTTTGTTTCAAGAGTGGAAGGCCAAGACCTCCCATTTTTGTGTGCTGAGGATAAAAACCAGGGCCTCAGAGAATGTGACATGGCACTCTAACAAATGAGCTAAACCCCAGCCCTTCAACAATTGTAGGGGGCTACAAAATCAGGTGGGTTAGGGTTTAGGTCAATTGATAGAGTGTCCCTCTGCAGTCTTTGAGGTCCATTCCATCTCTAGCACCACAAAAATAGGAGAAGGACCTGGTAAACCACTTCTGAAACAATCCCCAAATAATCAGTCATTGAAAACCCGATGAATACCAGAGAAGCACTAACATAGTGCCTGGCATGGCACAGTGTCAGGGAATGTTTCATCCTGTTGTACATAGGGTTGCTGTGAGTTGAGCCCAACTCCACAACACCTAACAACAATAACATAAAATCAGATTTGAATAGCCATACCATCCTGGTGACAAATCTCTTCAGATGTCAGAAGCTAAGCAGAGTTGGGTCTGGTTAGTCCTTGGATGAGTGACCGCCTGGGAAGATAAGTGAGCCCCTGCTGTAAGCTTGGGAGAAGGACCCCAGAAGCCCAATCCTGAAACAATCAGCCATTGAAAACCCTATGAACAGCAGAGAAGCACTAAGGATAATGTCAGGCATGGCACAGTGTGGAGTATTGTTTTGTTCTGTTGTATATAGGGTCCTATGATTCAGACCTAACTGGAGGGCACATAACAACAACAACAACAACAACAACAACAACAAAAGTCAGGTGAAGATTAGAATTGTGTGTTTTCAAGAGCTCTCAGCTACAAATCCAGTTTGAACACAATTGTAATCCACCTGGGATTTTGTAACCCTCTAAAACTGTTGAGAGGTGCAGATTAGATTGGAGAATTCATGGTAACTATACATCCATCTTTCTCTTTCTTCCTTTCTCTTTATCTTTCTTTCTGTAAATATTTGTAGAACTTGACTATAACACATTTTATTTAGATAGCTCAGTTGTATGGCTTACTTGGATTCTATTATGAAATATGCTGTTAACCACAAGCAAATCCAACTTTACACAGGTTTCTTAATTTAGTATAAAGAATGTTTTTACCACAATGTTACAATTTACCCAAATTTCATTTTTACTATTAATACAAAAATGAATAACTATGACTTCAATGTTAAAAATTTTAACTGAATTTTGTTGTTGTTAGGAGCCGTCGAGTCGGTATCCTACTCATAGCAACCCTGCGTACAACAGGCAAAACACTATTTGTCAGTGCTTCTCTGCTGTTCATAGGGTTTTCAATGGTGGATTGACTTTTGGGGAGTGGGCTGCTGGGTCTGTCTCCCATTAACTGAATTTACAATATAAACAATGCTAATGTCAGATATTATGCCTTCAACAAGATAATTCAAAATTTTGCTCTAATTTTGGGAATTGAATATATATAATGTACCCATTATTGACATTAACATCACTGATTTTCTCTTTAATGTATCTATTACTAAAGATATTAAATTGGCATAGTTTCCTGTTTTGAAGATCCTTTTACGTGAAGCAAACATGTTAGCAATGAAAATTGAACTGAAGAAATTGAAAATGAGAGAAATAATTTGGAAAGAACAATCATTTGATTTAGAGGAAAAACCAAGTTTTGCATACACCTTCTTAATAACATGAGTGAAATTTAACCATCTTTTAGGTGGCTACTGATACTTCTCCAACTGATTTGTGCCTTCAAGTCTTCATATAATGAATGATTTCTTTGTCCTCCATGATGTACAGAAAATGTAAATGGGCATTTTCTTGTAATTCACATATGGAGTTTAGCTCAGCTGATAGAGCCCTTGCTCTGCACTCTCTGAGGACCCAGGTTTGATCTCCAGCACCGCACAAATGTGATGTGGCAGTCCACTCCTGAAAACAATCCAAAAATTCTATGAAGGTCTCTATTTGTTGGACCAGACTCAACAGCACCTAACAACAACAACGAATCACATCTATTGAGAAATGAAATAGAGTGCTTACATCTTTATTAAATTTGCAGTTTAAAAATTATTGTAGAGAGGATTTATTTAAAAATTAATCATAATTAATGAATAATAAAGTAAATGTCTATAGTTTTATGCCTTAAAATAAATTGCAAAACCAGTATCAAGAAAATTCTAATTATTCTTCTTGCCAACTGTGGCACAACTATTGAACACATGTTTCCCAAATATATTTAATGGGAAACTATCCTGTAATTCCCTGATTCCTAGTACTAGTACTCATTGGTAACTTACTGACCTGCTTTGTGGCTCATGATCATGTTACACACAGTGTATTGCAAAGTTATCTGTTTAACCAACTGTCCAGCAAACACAGCTGGATTAAAATCTTCACTAACCCACTAACCTGAAGGAGCTAGATATCACCAGCCAATAGTTTCCAAAGGTACTTGGTTTAATCAACAAATGCCATTAGTATAGTCCATGTAAGAGAGGTGACATTACTTTATAGTGTGTACATATGTGTGGCTGGAAATCACTGCAGAAAAATATGTTATCTTTGCTCATCTTTTATATTTTATCATGTGTTCAATAGGACCTTTGTTTCCTGAACATGTACTTCACACAGTAAAAATGCAAACCAGATATCTACCGAACTCTTGAAGGCTACTAAAATTCAAGTGTTAACACAATACCTCCTTTTGAAATGAAATAATCATAATAAAATGCTAAACTAGTCTGATAGCAAAGACCACATATATAAGACTGTCTCCAGAACACAGAAATGTATCTTTATTTATACAGAGTCTTGTCTATATAGACTACAACCACGGATCTCTGAGAGGACATCCTTCTCAAATTTACCACTAGGTAATTTCTTCTAACTGCTGATGTTGTGTACATGAATATTGTATTTTTATAATAAAGAAATAAACAAACCAAAAATATTGTGCAGTATATGTAGAGAGTGAGAAGAGAAACTGAGAAGACCAATAATAGTTTAAGAAGGTGGCCAAGAAGCAGAGGAGGGACTATCATAAAAGTAGTTGTTAATCTTACAATGCACTATGGTTTGGCTTAGTTGGCAGAGTGCTACTCTGCACTCTCTGAGGCCTTGGGTTCAATCCTCAGCACCAGCAAAATGGGAGAAGGATCTGGCAATCCACTTCTGAAACAATCTCAAAAAAACAATCAACCATTGAAAACCCTGTGAAGAGCAGGGTTTTCTGTTGTACATAGGGTAGCTATGAGTTGGATCTGACTCCACAGCACCAAACAACTACAACAATAATTCTAAAATATCCCTGAACCTCCTTAATATTTTTAAGCTATTTATAATTATTGACTTTGATAATCTATGTGTGTGAATATTTATGTTGGTTAAAATGATTCTATCTTAAATTGCACATATTCCTTTCATTGTTAAATTAGTGTCAGCCAATCAGAAGAGTGTGAATTCATTTAATATGATTGTGTTGCTCCTAGAATCTACCTTGGATCATACACTGGATGAAGACCTGGAGAAAGATATTTGAATTAGGTGAGAGATAATACAATGATATTAAACATTTCATTCTGAATTCATATACCCTGATTCCTCTCCACTCTGTCAGAAAAAACATTCACTTTAAAAATAACTAGCTATTTTAAGCTTTATTTCTGACTGATAATAGATTCAAAGTATAACTTGTATATATACCGAAACACTTAGAATTTAGCAAACTGATTAATCCATGATGAATTGGTGACTTAACTTTTTAAATTCTACTCATTAAATACTCTTGGAAATCATTATATTCAAATACAGTGATACCTTGGCACTCAGACTGCTCCACAGTCAGACATTTCAGTCCGCAACCAACATTTTCAAGTGAATTCTGATTCTGTGCTCCACCACTTCCTCTGAATTGGTCCACTGTGCTAAAACCTGTATGAGATGCCACACTTATGAGTGACACTTCTGGGTGAAACAAAGTGGAATTTGCAAGGAGTAAAGACCTGTCCTGGTGCTGTGTTCATTTATTTTCTTTTTTTTTTTTTAATTTATAAGCATATGTATATCAAACAGTCATCACGGCACTCAAGAAACTTTCTAGTGCTAAAAGTGAAAGAGGAAAACACTAAGAACAGCGATTACATTTTAAAAAGAACTTAATGCTAAGTGTGTGAGTGGCATATGTGTGTCTGAACTAGCCATTCAGTATGGTGCCAAAACCAATAAATACATTTACATTATTTCTTGTGGGAAAAAGACACTGGCACTTGAAACAATGGGCACTCCCACAACCTTCCAGAACAGATTATGGTCAAGTGCTGAGGTACCACTGTACTCTTGGTGCACTGCTACAAAGTTGTTAAATTTTCCTATCCAGTAAGCCAACAGATATTTTTTTTTCTGACTTCTACCATTTGCTCATGGATTTGACTATGAGACTACTATGCATACATAAACACACGCACCTGATATATATCTCACATGTACATAGAATACATACAAATATCTGTTGAAAGTCAAATTGCCCAATATGTTCTAAAGGCAATGGGCAAAAAAAATATCGATTTTAGGTGTTAATCCCAGAGATTTTAAATTTTGACTGAACAAGAACATAACTAGGATAGTGTGTTGCTGGTTTTTGGTGCCATCGAGTCAGTGTCTGACTCAATGTACAGTTGGAGGAAAAACTACCTGACACTGCACCATGCCTGGCACTATTGTCAGTGCTTCTCTGCTATTCATAGAGTTTTCAATTGCTGATTGTTCTTTTGGATGTGAGATGGCACATCCTTCTCAGAAGCCTACAGCACCCAGTATTCCCAGGTGATCTCCCACCCAAGAATGAACCAGCCCCAATCCTCCTTTTCTTCTGATATCTGGAGGATCTGGTGCCACAGTGGTACACTGCAGGGAGGAAACTGTAGAAATTGTTAAATGATATGTCAGGACTGAACTGTAATGTATTTATGAACTTTCACAGTTAAAGAGTTAAAATTCTTTCTACATTTCTGTATCCTACAGTGAAAAGTTCCACCATTTCTTTGGAAAATAGGAAGTTGAGAAATTTTTAAATGGACTTATTTGTTTCTCTCTTTAAAATCTACCTGAACAGATTTCTCCTGATGTGAGAAAAGCTTATCTCACCACTGCTACCTCTTTCCCAGTAGTGGTACCTTTCATCACCTAAAAATGTACGTTCAGAAAGAAACAATTAAGTGGACCCCTTCATCCTTAATAACTTCCCTTTCCTTTAATAGTTTTTGATCATCATGTTTTTCCCTAGCACACATAGCAATTTTTCTCTAAACAAGAGGGGTTTTCTCTTTTGCCATCCTCCATGTGCCCTGCATAAGTATTCCTACAAAACAGTGACCTGCTAATTATGGGTGATTGCTTTTCCCATCCCAGGGTGACTGAGGAATAATTTCAACTAAGTATTCATAGTCAGGGATGATCAAGTGATTACTCTCCAGATTAATCTCACTAGGCCCAAGTGCTGCTTGGTTTTAGTGTGAACATGGCATTGCATTCTATCTGTTCTATTCAGTCCAAATAAGGAGACTTTATTTTCTAAACCATTTTAATTCATTTGGCACAATTTAATTATGCTTCAGTGCAAAACCACCTGTGACCTTGAGTTTAGTAATGAAATCCACTCCCCCGTCACCACTGCAGAAAGTAGTCTGTTTGGTAAAGATAGTGGGAAATATGAATCTTAAGTATTGCTCAGAACTGGAGGAGTCATGCTCTTTTTGACTTGTTCTTTTTTAGATTGCTTGCAGGCATTTGGCTGCTTTCTGGAAGAGATTCTATACGGGTACCTTCACTGGAAGATCTAAATGAGATGTGAAATGATTCATAGCCATTTCAGTGAGAAAACTGTTGAAAATGTCCTTTTTTCCTGCTCTCTGTGAACCAGAGGGTATTTAAAGAAAAATAAAGTTCTTTATTTCTTGCCCTGAGAATGAAGATGAAAGCATATGAAATGTAATTAAACGCAACTTTTGTATAAATCTGGGTCATTTGATATTCAGTTATTAACTGGAGGTGTTACTTAGTTCATAATGAGCTTTTGAGAAACCAGTTTCCCACTTGGTAAGTTCTAGTTAATCAAAGCACAGGGTACTGATTAGAGAAAGTCATTAGGAATTTGTAGATTTAAACACACATGCAGTTTGACTGAACTTTGACTCTTCCTTGGTTCTAAGTGTCACATCTTCTAAACATCCTGTGCCAAGCTTTCTCTGTTTGGGGGTTTTATGATTTTTCCTTGAAGTGATGTCCATGCATCTACCAGGAATCTCATGGTGTAGAAAGGATTTCCCAAACTAGCCACTAAACACTCTTTATAAAGTCACTAAACACAAATAAAGTGATTTTACCTAGAAAATGCATACTCAGCTATTTTCCTGATTTTTAAGATATACTATCACATTTTAATTGAAAATTGATTATGTTATCATCAATAGCATTTTATCATTTCTGTTTGCCAAGTGGCAGTTAGGGCACACCTTTGCAGTCTCTGAGGTCCAGAGTTCAATTCTCAGCACCACAAAATGGGAGAAGGACGTGGCAACCCACTCCCAAGGCAATCCCGAAACAGCCATTGAAAACCCTATGAGGGTCGCTATGAATCAGATTGGACTCAATGGCACCTAACAACAACTGTGTTGTTGCAAATTATGTTGCAGCAAATTTGATCATAGCTGTTCATGTGGTCATTTCTTTTACATCCAATTGAGTAAAAATGAACTTTTAAAATAGAAGTATATATTTTAAGGTTAAAGACAGCAAAGCACAAATTGGAGTTTAATTGGAAGCACTTTCCCTTTTAGCAATGAACAAAATAATTGTTTGTTGTTGTTAGGTGCCATCAAGATGCCTCTGACTCATTGCAACCGGCATAGCGTTTTCATTGGCTGAAAGTTTTGGGATTGCTTTGAGAGTGGATTGACACATTCTCCCATTGTAGTGGTACTGGATAATAGAGTGTCTTACAATTGAAAAAAATCACACATTTGATGGAATATGCTCTCTCCCTCTGTTATGCCATCTACCCACTGCCTAAATTCAAGATTGCTATTTTTAATGTCTTCCTACAGGTCTTTTCTCTTCACTTTCAGCTGGCATGAAGAGGATCTAAAACACTTACTGATGAAGATGAAAGAACAGAGTCTTTGGTATGGATTGCAACCAAACATCAACAAAACAAAAATCCTTTCAACTGGGCCACTATGCAACTTCACAGTAAATGAGGAAAAGATTAAGATTGTCCGTTATTTACTTTACTTGATTCTACAATTGACACCTATGGAAGCAGCAGTCAAGAAATCAAAAGACTCATTGCTTTGGGAAAAGCTGTGGCAAAATATGTCTTTAGAGTACTGAAAAGTAAAGATGTCACATTGAAGACAAAGGTGCGCCTGACTCATCCCATGGTATTTTCAATTACACATATGGTTGTGAAAGCTGGACATTGAACAAGGGAGACAAGAGAAGAATTGATGCTTTTGAATTATGGTGCTGGAGATGATGATTGAATGTACCATGGACTGCCAAAGGAACAAACAGATCTGTCCTAGAAGAAGTGCAAGCAGAGTGCTCCTTGGAAGCAAGGATGGCTAGACTGCATCTTATGTATTTTGGACATGTAGTCAGGAGGGACCATTCCTTGGAGAAAGACATCATGTTTGGGAGAGTGGCAGGTTAACAAAAAAAAGGAAATCCTCCACCAGGTGGATTGACATAGTGTCTGCATCAATGGGCTTAAACATAAATAAGATTGTGTGCCTGGCACAGAATCAGAGAGTGTTTTGTTCCACTGTATATAGGGTGACTATGAGTCAAACTCAACTCAATGGCACCTAGCAACAACAATAACATGTCATTCCAATCATTGCAGTTGCTTTATTTCCATTTCGTGATGACAAATAACACAAGTTGTCTCACCTGTGCTGGCTTTCTACTGCATTTGATTTGGAACTCTGTGACTTGCTGTCTCATATGATTCTTATTTCAAGAACTGTGAAATGTAAGGGAATAAAAGATCATAGAGTCATTTTACTTATAGACAAAGAAACCGAGGCCAATAGGGTTTAAATGTTAATGATAAGGATGACACTGTGTGACTATCAATTTTAAGCAAGACACCATCCCCAAATCAGATACAATTCCTATCTGACTCTATGTTGTTGTTGTTGTTGTTGTTGTTAGGTACCATCGAGTCGAGTCCGACTCATAGCAACCCCATGTACAGCAGATTGAAACACTTGCCGATTCTGTGCCAGGCAAATGATCTTATTTATGTTTAAGTCCATTGTTTAAGCACACACTGTGTCAGTCCATATGGTGGAGGGTTTTCCTCTTTTGCGTTGACCTGCCACTCTCCCAAACATGATGTCCTTCTCCAGGGATTGATCTCTCCTGACTACATGTCAGAAATATGTGAGACGCAGTCTGGCCATTCTTGCATCCAAGGAGCACTCTGGTTGCACTCCTTCTAGAACAGATTTGTGGTTCTTTTGGCAGTCCATGGTATATTCAATAGACGTCTACAGCACCACAATTCAAAACCATCAATTCTTTTTCTGTCTCCCCTGTTCAATGTCCAGCTTTCACAACCATATGATGCCACTGAAAATACCATGGCATGAGTCAGACGCACCTTCATCTTCAATGTGACATCTTTGCTTTTCAATACTCTAAAGAGATCTTTTCCCACAGCTTTTCCTAGAGCAATGCGTCTTTTGATTTCTTGACTGCTGCTTCCATGGGTGTTGATTATAGAGCCAAGCAAAGCAAAATCTTGGACAACCTCAATCTTTTCTCCATTTATTGTGAAGTTGCATGCTGACCCAATTATAAGGATTTTTGTTTTGTTGATGTTTAGTCATAACCCATATTGAAGGCTATGATGTCTGATCTTCATCAGTAAATGTTTTAAATACCAGGAATGTAATATTTTGTTTCCACTTTCTTGAAGAGTACTCTTTCATATATAAGAAGACTTCTTTTCATGTATTTGAAGAAAGGGTTAGTTTCATGTTCCAGGCATTGTACATGCCTTGATATTTAGCTGAACACTAAGTCTATAATGAATATTTGTGTGTTGTTCTTAAGTGCCGTTGAGTCCAACCCACATTGACCCTATTTACTGACACTGTACCATACTCAGCACTATGTCAGTGTTTCTCTGTTATTCATAGGGTTTTCAGTAGCTGATTGTTTCAAGATTGCTTTGGGAGTTGGTTGCCATGTCCTTCTCCTGTTTTTTTTTTTTTTTTTTTTTTTTTTTTTTTTTTTTTTTTTTTTTTTTTTTTTTTTTTTTTTTTTTTTTTTTTTTGTGATGCTGGGGTATTGAATCCAAGGCCTCAGAGGGCACAGAGCAGCACTCTACCAATTGAGCTAAACCCCAGCCCCGAATATCTGTGTTGTTGTTGTTGTTAGATGCCATCGAGTCAAGTCCGTCTCATAGCGACCCTCATAGGGTTTTCAATGCTGACTATTTGGGGATTGCCTTGGGAGTGGGTTGCCATGTCCTTCTCCCATTTTGTGGTGCTGGGAATCGAACTCTGGACCTCAGAGACTGCAGAGCAGCGCTCTACCAACTGAGCTAAATCCCAGCCCAAATATTTGTGTATTTGAATTAAATTATCAAAAGAAGCAAATATGTCTTTATTATTACAGGAATGGATGAAGTTTTCAATGGCAAACTCTGAGCAACCTTATTTCAGTTCTTTCAATCTTGTTAGCCCCTGCACATTATTTTTAACCCTCCAAAATGAATGCCAAAAATCAAGAAGCACAACAAATGAGTTTCTGGATCTTAGCCTGAATGAAAACACCAAACTCTCTGTGGATGTTCATGGACATCTTGATAAGAAAATCTCAACATTGTAATTTATAGAAACACTAAGGTCCAGTGAATGCCTTTTTGTTGTTGTTGAAGAAAGAAGTATAAAAAAAACTTAAAGGAAGCAAAGAAATATCAGAGAAGGCTAATTATGGAATATTTAAATAAGGTGACAAAAGACGCATGATAATTTAAAAAGACACTAATAAAAAAGGACTACCCTTTGTCATCTGCATAACTATTGCTTTTAGAAAGAATTTTTGATGGGCTGGGGTACAAAGCAGTGGGAGAGCACTTCCCTGGCTAAAATGAGGTCCTGGGTTCAATCCTCAGCACCATGGAAACAAACAAACAAATAAACAATAACAATAACAAAGAATTTTTAAAGAAAATATGATTGTCAAGCTTCTTATTATTAGGTGCCCCTGAGTTGAGTACAGATCATAGTAATCCTACATAAAACAGAACAGAACACTCCCCTACTCTGCGGCAGGCACATACCTTTTTTTTATGTTTAATCCCATTGTTGTAGCCACTGTGTCATCCCTCTACTTAAGGGTCTTCCTTTTTCTCATTGAATTATAATTGCTCTCTGTGACTCCCAATTATAATATCCTTCTCCAAGGATCAGTTCCTCCTGACATGTCCAAAATAAGTAAGAAACAATCTAGCAATCTTTACTAACAAGGAGCACTCTGGTGGTACTTTGTCTAGGATGGATCTGTTGGTTTTTTTGCAATCCATAGTATATTTAATATTTATCTCCAGCACCATAATTCAAAAGCATCAGTTCTTCTCCTGTCTCTTTTATTCAACATCCAGTTTTCACAAGCATATGATGCAAACTAAAGTACCAAGAATAACAGTATATATCTGTCACCCACTTCTGCCCATTAACAATCGTTTTACTTTAAATTAAGACTTAAGTCATATGTTGAATTCAACTCCTATATGAGTGGAAGCAAAAGAACTGCATTCAAAGGTATATTTAAAGAGAATTTCCTGATTTGAATTACTAAATTCGACACTAAGGATCTTGTCTCAGGAAGAGTCTGTAGGTCATGAGCATGGTGTGATTTTTATAAAATATTTCCTACCAACCAGAAAACAATACATCCAGCCTTTGGAAATTTCTCAGGTTAAAAAAGAAAATTTATAGTGCAAATATACTGGAAAGTAGGCACATGTTAAGCAATAATCCATTACTGATATCTCAGGGTGATGCCATCCATCAGTTGTCCTCCTAAGGGAATGGCTTAATAACTACATATTTTCCTAAAATACACACAGTAGAGATAACCTTTCAGGAAGAAAGAGAGTGTAAAGTGGAGAGACCTAAAGAAGAGCAGTGCAACGGACAGAGATGTGAAGGGGGAATTTTAGGGCATCAAAAAGGATTTTGTACTGGCCCAATACATAACCAAAGACAAGTGCTAAAAGGGTCTTTCACCTATGATCTGGTTTGAAATGAAATGAAAATGAAATGAAATGAACAAAAACAAAAAGATCTATTATGTATGATTTGATGGGTGGGGACATAAAGTTGTAAGGGGCTGTGAGCTTGATGAGACAAGGGAAGGTGGCAAGAAAGAAGGACTGGAGTAGGCAACAAAAGAGAGTTTGGACCCTACGAGCCCATGACTTTGCCTGGTGACTCTATTTACCTAATCCAGTTACCCAGAAAGCCATTTTATCCTCTCTTGAAAATCTCTTTCTAAAATAGAATTAATAAAAAAAATTTAGAAAACATTAAAGGATTTTTTTCAGCTTTGCTTTAAATCCCATGATTTTAAAAGTAAGGCTTTAATTTGAAAAAATATAAACTATCTCTTCTCTCTTTCTCTTTCTCTCCATATGTGTGCATGCATATACATACAAGTACATACACACATGAGGTGTGATCAAAAAACAGTGAATGTTTAAATAAAAAAATTATTACAGTAAAAGATATGTTGCCATTAATCACCCTAAAATACTCAGACTTGCTTCTATTACTTGCACATCCTTGGGGGGAAAAGGTGGGGGCAACTCAACATTTATTTAGCATCTGTTCTTGAATGCACCCAACAACAACAAGAACAATTGTGTTTCAGAGACTTTACTGTGTAATTTGCCTAATTTATTTTACCCTTCAACAACACAAATATCATTAGTGTTATTGCTAATATTTAAAGAATAAGTGGATATCCCAGTTGATAGCTTAACCTTTAGTTAGTCAGCACTGCACATTCCTTCTACGACAGCACACTACCTCATTAACTGCTTACTGACACAGGGAGATTGTAATAATAGCTGTGTTTTAGTTTCGGATGCCTAGAAAAAATTTCTTTCTTTTGTTAGCATCCACAAGGTGAAAGTCATGAGATTCCAAAGGCAAGTCTCATAACAAAATCCTGATTTAATCCGACATTGTGTTTAAAATGTTATCATGTACAATTGTCAAAGAAAGAAGAAATTCCATCCCTATTCTGAGAGCTATAGAAATAATGTAAACACTGTAATGTGGCTGAACATACAAATAACTATGTGAAGCAGAATATAATAAAGAGAGGAAAGGTGGCACATCTCAGTCAGGGGAGAATATTTTTGGTTCATCACCATCATTCCTGTGTCTATTATGACGAGAGTTCTTCCAGCAATCATTCTTCACTCTACTTAGATGAAGAATGTTCTGGGGAAAAAAAAAGAATTTATTTTTGTCTATTCCATTTTAACTACTTTCTATGGAAACAATTGCTTCATCTAACTGGTCATAGCTGAACATTCTTAGTAGACAAAGCTTCTGTGCAAATAAGCACTGTGTTGAGTCATTATTTCCTCATTTGCTCCTCAAGTCCTCACAGAGTAAGCATATTTGAAATGCTTACCTTTAGTGAGTCCATGTGTCATTTAGAGTGTGGTATATGAATGACAGGGCTGGGATTTAGCTCAGTTGGTTGAGCACTGCTCTGCAGTCTCTGAGGTCCTGAGTTCGATTCCCAGCACCACTAAATGGGAGAAGGACGTGGCAACCCACTCTCAAGGCAATCCCAAAACAGTCAGCCATTGAAAACCCTGTGAGGGTTGCTATGAGTTGGACTCGACTCAAGGGCACCTAACAACAACAACAACAGCATATGAATGACGAGTATTACTACCCCAGAGAAGACTAGAAATGAGGAATATGAGACCCAATCCTGGATTTTCAGATTCAAGTTTGTGATGTATCAAGTTCTCTAAATGACAGGTGCCTAAATTCAAGTTTGTAAAAATCTTCCAGGCCTTAGCATTCTTATTCCTCAATCTTTTCATATGTATCTAGGTGAGTCTATGAGAAAGATGGAGCCTGGCAAGCCTTTTTCATGCAGTTGGTTGGGCAAATAGATTTAAAGTGGTACCACTGATCTAAAAATTAGGGACTCACTTTAAAATAAGAATTATTTGGCTTCTTTTCCTGTGTTACACTACCCAACCCAGAGGAAGCAAAGAGCTGATGAGGGATAGACTTCATTTCCTAGCTAGCTATTGTCTTCTGGAGCTAATTTTTCTTGGTACTCAAGGAGGAGGAAAATGAGCAAGCAGATTTGGGTAACAATAATCATCATATGTATCATACCTATTATTATTGTGGGGGGATTAAAAATCAGAGAGAAAAAATCACATTCAATTGAAAATGGCTAGATAGACCTGGTGTAGGAGTTAATACTTGGAAGAGTCTTAAATGTTTGTGCAAATAATGGGTTAGTAGAACAAGAAAACTTGTAGACAGAGAAAATTAGAAATATTTAGGATATTATGATTAGACTATTTAAATATAGAATACAGTACAGAAGGCAAAGAGGTAACAGTGGAAAGAACATTGAAGTTATATTATGGATAGATTTGTAAACATAATGAAGAATTTTATTGCATTTGTTCAGCCACAAGGAATGGGATAGTGATTTTTACCAAGCCAAGCTTTAAAAGAATTAATCTGACAGAAATAACTAAGGGTAAATTGAAGTGGGAGTACTACATGCTAGATGTAAAAATGTCAGAATATTGGATAGGAAACTAAGACTGTGTTCTATAATAACTGACCGCAATTAGCCTGAGAGCAGGGGGCTAATGAGAAAACATGATTTAATATGCTTACTAAATAATAGTCAAAATAATATGACTGTCATTTAGTCAGTGTTTGTTATGTGTCAGGCATTAAGCAGAACACTTTATATACATTGTTATGTTTAATTCTGTTTCCTAGTCAATAATAATTGTAATGGTAATCATACTAAAGATAGCTAAAAATTATATAACACTTAATTTTGGCTCTATGCCATTCTAAGCAATTTTAATACAGTCATCCCTAAGTACCCATATGAGACTGGTTCTGGAAAACTCCTCAGATAGAAAAATCCATAGAGATTCAAGTTCCCTATATCAAGTAACATTCTATTTGCCTATATCCATTCTCTCATGTAACTTAGCTTTGGATTTCTTGCAATACCTGATACAATGTAAATGCTCTATAAAAAGTTCTTATACTGAATTGGTTAGTTGCTGATGACAAGAAAAATGTCTATGCATCTTCAATGCTGATACTTTTTAATAGCAAGTTTGATCTACAGTTGGTTGAATCCAGAGATGCAGATGTGGTGGCTATAAAGGGTGAATTGAACAAAAGAGCCTTATGAAAGTGGAAATATTATTACTCCCATTTTATAATGTAGAAAAGTAAGATGTGTTAGGGTTAAATAGGTAGTTTTATCTTTATTTCATAGATGAAGAATTAGTGTTCAAATACTTTGAAATGATTTCCCAAAGATAAACCATCTAACAAGTGATAGCTGGATAATTTTAACCTTAGCCCAACTTCAAAGGCACTCCCTTCCTTTTCTATAAATAAAAACATAGATTACAAAAAGTTAAGCAGACACTCATTGATCTATCCAAAATATAGTTTTAATTGTATCTCCACACATAATAGAACGCACTACTGCAACTGTACCACTGGGCGTCCGATACTGTAATATCTCAGAAGCTAAGCAGGGTCGGGCCTGGTTAGTACTTGGAAGGAAGACCGCCTGGGAACACTAGGTGCTGTAGGCATGGGAGGAGGACCCGGCAACCCATTCCCAAAAATCAGTCCACCATTGAAATCCCTATGACCAGCAGAGAAGCAATGACAATAATGTTTCATCTGCTGTACATAAGGTTACTATTAGTTGGACACTGTCTTACAGCACCTAACACAACAACAACTTTAAATAAAAATTGTTGCTTCTGTAACAAAGGCTCAAATACTTAAGTGGGTTCAGAAAGTCAAGAGTTTGTCTTTCATCCAGAAGTATGGAAGCTGCGCACTAGCAGAGACTCAGTCTGCTTTCATCCTGCTACTCTGCTAGCCTGAATATGGGCCATGTCTAAGTATTAGATGCTTACTCTATTCCTATCCATAACCCTTGCGTTTTATCCAGCAGGGAAGTGGAAAGGTTAAGATAGGCATCCTTGCATTTAAAGACACTTTTCACAAATTACCCATACACTTCCACTTATGCCCTATGACTAGAACTTACATGACACTCTTACAGCCAGTGGCAAAAAGAGAGGAAATATGTTTTGAGATGCTTTCCTTTTAAAGAAAAAGGATTTAGAAGCAGTAAGAATAAACTAGGAGCCTCTACTATATTTTCTGTCATTTCAGTTTTCAGCTTATTTCTCCTCACTCCTTCTAATGAAATTACTAGGTCTATAATTTTGTTTGGTCATTGATTTACTTTCTTAGCTATGTAATTTCATTTTTCATTTCTGCTTTAGTTTCCTGGGGCTGCCTAAACAACTTAATACACACTTTTAGACTTACAACAATAGAAACTTATTTTATTTCAGTTCCAGAGACCACACATGTGAACTGTTAAGCATCAACAGTGTTTATTCTTCCTGGAGGTTCTGAGGGAGACGTGCTTTGTCCTTCTATCTGAACTTCTGCTGGTTTCTTGTAATTCCTGGCATCCCTTGGCTTGTATCTACATCATTCTGACCTTTGCTTTTGTCTTCATGTAGCCTCCAATTTATCTATATCTATATCTTCTGTGTGTCTTTGTGCCACCTTCTCTTCTGTCTTTTATAAGGACATATGCACCATCGGATATAGGCCCACCCTAATCCAGCATGGTCTCATATGAGATCCTCACCTAAATTATATCTGCAAACATCCTTATTCCAAATAAGGTAACATTCTAAAATTCTGGAAGGATATATATTTGGGAGCCACAATTCAACCCATTGTTATCTCCTTGTATTGTTTTATTATCTTTTTGAATTATGTATTTATTGAATTTTTATTTTATTAAGTTTTTTTTTTCCTATAGCATAAAGCATTTTCTGGAAACTTTTGCCTTAAGTTTTACATTATATTTTCTTTCATATAAGATTGCTTATACAAATTCTCATACTATTTTTCTTCCCTTTTCTGTTTGTTGTATTTGAGAATATCATTCTTTTAACTTTTTTATGATGGGAAGAAGGATTATAGAGTTGTATGGTCATTGTGTATTTTTCTCCATCTTCATCATTGTGTATTTTTCTCCATCTTCATCTGTTATTTAGCTCATCTGTTGCTGTGGCAGAGAAATCAACTGAAGGAAACTTATGGGAAGAAGTATTTATTAGGGATCATGATTAGAAGATCATAGTCCATAATGGTATCAGCTCAGGAATAATGGTGGCAGGAGTCAGAGCATGTAGCACAGAACCTCTCATCTTCACTAAAATCCTCTAAAAGCCCAGACCCAGTGACTTAACTTCCACAAAGCTTAGGACTCACCTCCCAAAGTTTCATAGCCCCTGCAAATAATGCCACCACCTGGGAATGAAGCATTCAAACATTTGACCTGTGGAGGACATTTTGGTTCCAAACCAAAATACTCTGCTCCTGGCCCCCAAAGGTCATGTCATCTCACAATGCAAAATGCACATAGTCTAACTATAGGAATCCCCAAAGTCTTAACAGTCTTAATCGTGTCCAGAAGTCCAAGTCCAAAGTCTACACTGAGGCTCAAGACAAACTGAACTGGAGGCCCGTGCAAAAGAGAAACAGGGCATACTTTCAACATACAGTTGCATACAGTAACCCTTCTCATTCCAAAATGGAGGAATAGAGGTAAAGAAAGCAAACACTGGTCAAAAGAAAGACTGATATCACACTAGCAAATCAAATCCTGTAGCTCTAAGTCTGGCATCTAGCACACAGTTCATTATCTGGCATCTGGCATCATCTGGGCGGTTCTGCCCCCATGGCCCTCTTGGGCTAGCTCCACCCATTTCTGGTAGCTTCCTCAGGAGATATTTCACAGTACTGGTATCTCCAATATCCTGGGTCTTTCTTGCAGCTTAACTTCTACCCACAAAGCTTCATGCATCAGCCTTTAATGGGTTCTCTGCAGGGCATCTGGCACTGATACACATTGCCTGGTCTCAGGCTATTTTTTGGAACATTGGTGACAGCTTCCATAATCCCTTAATTCTTACATTCTTCATGCCTGCAAAACCAGCATGATGTGGGTGATCCCAAGGTCTGCTGCAGCTTGAGAGGTAGTTTCACTCTTCTGAACCACAGTTGTAGAAGTAGCCTCTATGTGCCCAGGCCAAGAAACCACTTTCCTGGGTGGCCCCTGTATGGCAGGATAGGTCAAAGACATTCAACTTTCAGCCATTCTATTTTGAAATGAAAGTGTTTTAAATGAGTTTGCCTTTTCACACCCTGCAGCCTTCAATGGAAGGGACCTGACCAACTCATCTTTTACCTCTGGGAAATTTTTGTTGGCCCAATGAGAAGTTCAAGGCTTTTCTTTACTGAAGCATATCTCTTTAGCAATTATGGCCTCCTTGCTCAAACCAGCCCTGTCTGCCATGGACAAGCCATGTTCTTTTATTCTTCTTTAAAAAGCATATTTTCTGATATTTTTATTCTGCCATTTTCTTTATTTTTCATCATAAATCTGGTCCAAAGCAGCAAGCAACAACAATGATACACTCCCTATATCTTGCATCCCTTATTATATTTCCTCCAAGTAAATTCATCCACTACATTTAAATTCAGCCTCACACCAATCTTTAGGACACAAACTGCAGACAGGCTTTTTGTCAGAATATAACAAGAAATCTCTTCAAGTCCAATTCTCAATAGAGTCCTCATTTTATTCTGAAACCCTGAGAGCCCTGCCATCATTTCTATTGATGGCAATATTCTGATCTAAATGCTAACTAGAACAACCTCTCAATTTTTTCCTTACAGCATTTCTGGGCTTCTCTTGCTTGCATCTCCAAACTCTTCCAAAATCCAACTTCCAGTGGCTTCAGAACCACGTTGTCAGGGATTTGCACAGCAATGTCCCCACTGTCTGGTACCAATTTTTTGTGTTAGTAAGCTCATTCATTTCTGTGGCAGAAAACAGACTGAGGTAAACTTACGTTGTAATTGTTGGGTGCCATCTAGTCAGATCTGACTCATAGTAACCCTATGTATAACAGAATGAAACACTCTCCAGGCACACAATCTTTTTTATGTTTAAGCCCATTGTTGCAGCCACAGTACCAAACCATCTAGTTGAGTGTCTTCCTTCTTTCTGCTGGCCTATCACTCTCCCGAACATGATGTCTTGCTGCAGGGCTTGGTCCCTCTTGACAACATATCCAAAATATATCAGATGCAGTCTAGCCATCCTTGCTTCCAAGCAGCACTCTAGTTGCACTTCTTCTAGGATGGATTTGTTGGTTCTTTTGGCAGTCCATGGTATATTCAGTATTTGTCTCCAGCCCATAATTCAAAAGCATCAATTCTTTTCCTGTCTCCCTTATTCAATGCCCAGCTTTCACAATCATATGATGCAAATGAAAATACAATGGGATGAGTCGGGCACATTTCTATCTTCAATGTAACATCTTTACTTTTCAAGACTGTAAAGAGGTCTTTTGGAATTGCTTTTCTCAATGCAATGAGCCTTTGATTTCTTGACTGCTGCTTCCACGTGTGTTGATTGTAGAAGCAAGTAAAGAAAAACCTTCTTTTACTTTTCTTTTCTCTCTTTATTATGAAGTTATTTAATGACCCATTTACAAGGACCTTTGTTTTCTTGATGCTAGGTGCAATGGAAAATGAAGGATGTGTTCTTTGATCTTCATCGGTAAATGTTTCAAATTCTCTTCAATGTCAGAAAACAGAGTTGTGTCATCTGCATAATATAAGTCATTAATAAGTCTTCCTCCAATCCTCACACCACATTCTTCTTCATAAAGTCCAGCTTCTCAGATTATTTGCTTAGCATAGAAATTGAAGGGGTATAGTGAAAGGATACAGCTGTGATGCACACCTTTCCTTACTTTAGACAAGGCAGGGTTACCTTTTTCTGTTTGAATGAATGCCTTCTGGTCCATGTACAGATTCCTCATGAGTACAATTTGGTGTTCTAGTATTCCTCTTCTTTGCAGTGCTACCCATGACTTGTTGTGATCTGCACAATCAAATACCTTTGCATTGTCAATAAAACATAAATATCTTTCTGGAAGCAAACTTATAGGGGGAAATATTTATTCAGAGCTCACAGTTAAAGAATCACAGTCCATAGTAGTGGTGGGGTAGTCATGGCAATAACAGGACCCATGAAACAAAACCTTACATCTTGGCAATCAGGAAGCAGAGAGCAACTGGAACTAGGTCTCCAGGTTAAAAGACCCAAAGTCCTGCCCCATTAACCTATGTCTGCAAAGGTAAGGACCCCCAAATTTCCAGAGCCTCCACAAACAGTGCACCACCTGAGTATCAAATATTCAAACACTTGACCTTTGGAGGACATTTTAGATCCAAACCACAACAATGTCTTTCCCAGATTTTGTGTTTGTTTCAATATTGCATGGATGATTTTTGTCCCACTCCTTAAATATCAGAAGCCTGTTGTTCTTCTTCTCTGAGTAGTTCCAATTTTGATATTTTATAAGAAGTTTGAGGACATGGTACAGGAGGATACATCAATTGATGCTGAAAATATTTGATAGAATATTTGGACTCTTCTCTCCTATCTAAATTGTTACATGTATCTAAATTGTCACGTATCAGGATTGTAATAAACTGAGGGTAGGATGGATTATGCCTATCCTACGCTAAACCTTTAAGTAATTTCCCCTGTTCAGATCCTGGAATCTTCCCTTTCATCATAGTATCAGCATATTTTAGGGTCCTTTGCTTTAAAATTTTGATGGAAACTCAGAGGTTCATTTCTTCCAATTCCTTGGGCCTAGTCTGAAGGAGAAAAACAGGAAACCAACTCAGTTTGCTTTCTCAAATTCAGTGGAATTTATGACAATTCTTATCCGTAACTATCAATTTTGTTTTTAGATGCCCTTGAGTAGGTCCAGATCATAATGACCTTATGCACAAGAGAACAAAACACTACTGAACATTTATGCCATGCAAATAATCTTCTTTCATGTTTGAGCCCTTTGTTGCAGACACTGTTTCTTCTCATTTTGAGTAATACCACATTAGCAAATGGAAGTCCCAAAGGCACTACTTCATTCCCATCATTAAGGACAACTCTTCTTTGAGGAAGTAATTCTTCCTCAAGCATCTTTTGAATACTTTCCAGCTTGGGGGGCTCAATTTCTGGCACTATATTTGACAATGCTTCTCTGCTATTCATAGAGTTTTCATTAGGTAATTGTATTGAGAGTGAACTGCCAAGTCCTCCTCCCTAATCTGGCTTAGTCTGAAGCACTGCCAAAACCTGTCCACCAGGGTGGCCTTGCTAGTATGTGAAATACTGGTGGAATAGCTATCAGCATCAGAGCAACATGCAAGTCCCCACAGCATGGCAAGCTTCAGTGTGGCTAAACTCTGTACCAAGTTCTTTCAAATTTGTCTTTGCATCTTTGTCTCTATCTCTGTCTCTGCCTGCTAATCTCTCTCTCTCTCTCTCTCTCTCTCTCCATATATATATATATAATCTGCACCCATATCACTGTAGTGTCCAATCCCACCAGATCTCAGAAGTTAAGCAGTACTGGGCCTGGTTAGTACATCGATGGGAGACCCCCTGAGAACACCAGGTACAGTAGGCTTGGGAGAAGATCCCAGCAACAACCCACTCCCAAAAAACAATCAGCCATTGAAAACTCTGTGAATAGCAGAGAAGCACTGACAATAGTGTTTCATCTGTTGTACATAGGGTCTCTATGAGTCAGATACCAACTTGATGGCACGTAACAACAACAAACTATAGACAGAAAGATAGATAGATAGATAGATAGATAGATAGATAGATAGATAGATAGATAGACAGACATACATAGACAGTGATAGCCCTGAAAAGAAAAATTTGGGGTAGAGTTTGTCAGGTGTTATGAGGATACTTTGATTTCATATCACTGCATGACCTTCACCCTTGCTCTTTCTCCCAGGTTGTTCTTGATAGTGATGATTTGGAGGGTGCAGATAGCTAGAACCAAATGGATGATAATAATCACAAAATAACCAAATGCTTTCCTAAAGTAGCATTCACTTCCTTTAATGTACATGTTTTTCCAGTAAGCATTCCCTGGTACCATTTTTTGAGTCCAACTTATGGTGTAAAAGGACTTCTTAGTCCAAAGTTCACAATAATGTTTACAATAAACTATGAGCAGATATTAACTCAACATTTTCTGCCAAATAATATTCCTGGCAGGCCAAAATACAATCTTTTCTTTAAACTGACAATGTTTAAAGCCATAAAATTGTCAAAGTGGTGTTGCTGCACCAGAATTATAGGGATTTATGGTTGAACATGAACTATTTCAAAAAATCTTAAGCAGTAGTTACTATTTACCTATACATAGTATGTGGGAGAAGGGCCTGGCAATCCACTCCCAAGGCAATCCTGAAATAGTCAGCCATTAAAAACCCAATGAGGGTCGCTATAAATCCGATACTGACTCGATGGCACCTAACAACAACAATACATATTATGAGCCAAATTAGGAAGGGAAAAAATGTATTAAGTAAACAACTATCTTTAAATCTGTAAATAAATTAGTGAACTCAATTTACAAAGAATAGGAGACAAACAACTGTTCAAAACCATTCCTTCTTATGCCTTTGAAACATAGGTTCTTGGTAACTTTTTATGATGGTGAAGTTTTCATTATGTTATGAAAAAACATTGGCAGCCAGAGAGTGTAGTTATAAAGAGCTTGTTGTTGATAAATGATATTGAGTCTTTAGAGTTGTATAAAAATTCCAAAAGCCAATATATTGTTGAATATCAAGCAGCATTGATTTCTAACAACATTTGGCTTTTCCTATAACTGAAAAAATCATCTGTTTAAAACCCTATGAGGGCCACTATGAGTTGGACCTAACTCAACAGCACCTAACAACAACAACAATAAGCACACTAACAGCTTCAACATTAAACCAGGGGCATGAAGGAGGAGGTACTTTCAGACAAGGTTCAATAGAAATTCTTCAGAGTTTCTGAATCATTTTTTCTTTTGTATTATAAATAATCATTTAATTATTCTATTTTTATATTTGCATATATTAATTAAGCAAAAGCTACAACTCAGGATATAAGTATAATTTAATAAGCAAGTTTATTGGATAGGAAAAGTTGTGCTGAAAAATTAATTAGGGAAGATTCGAGATTCAGCATAATCAGCTGCAAAATAGCGAACAGAAGAATCTATGAAGACAAAGTGCTTTAGTTCTTCGGAATAATGAATCCTGGGCAGAATGTTAGGGTCAGCAGCTTTAGCTCAAGGAATTGTCTAGGGGAATAAACCTTCAGGAGAGTTAGGTTAAAAGAAGAAATAATGATTCTATGGGATATCACTTACTACTTTAAAGAGATTTTACTGCACATTCCTTCTCTTAGGACATCTGCTTCTAGAGCTGTGCCTGACTAGAGCCATCCTTCACCAAGCTCTGAATTACTAGTGCACATGCTCCTCATTGCACTCTCCAAATACTGTGCAACCAGCCAAAATTTTCACCCTACACTTTCTAGGAGAAGAGAGAGTGTCCTAGAACCCCATTCACATTCAGTTAGGGAACAATAAGCTAAGTTTCTTAGGTAGTACTGACATATATGTGCATAGATAGATTTTTGTTGTTGTTAGGTGCCGTCGAGTCGGTATCTGACTCATAGCAACCCTCTGTACAACAGGGGAAACACTATTGTCAGTGCTTCTCTGTTGTTCATAGGGTTTTCAATGGCAGATTAATTTTTGGGAGGGGGTTGCCAGGTCCTTCTCCCAAGCGTACAGCTTCTGGTGTTCCCAGGTGGTCTCCCATCCAGGTACTAACCAGGCCCGACCCTGCTGAGCTTCCAAGAGCTGACAGGATCGGATGCCACAGGGCTACAGCTGCAGGCCTTGCATAGATAGATAGACAGACAGATATAGATATAGACATATAGATGATACATAGATAGATAGAGCACCCAAGTGCACATAAAGAGGAAATATACATACAAAAGAATCATTTTGATGCTGTTAAATTTGGCCTAAAGTTGCCTATATCTATAACAAATTGCACTTGCAATATAACTTGGTATCTAAACAAATTGCCACCTAATAGGAACATATTCTTATAACAAATACCTACGTTTCACCAAGTTTCAGCAGCCAAGCTTCAGCCAGACCTAGGCGTCCAACTAATCAGACCAGGCAAATGACTCACCACATCATGCCCCAATAAGACAAATGCTGAGCTATAACCAGTGTAAGCTATTTCTATGTGTCACTTCCTTTTTCTGTCCTTTTACCTCCTGCCCACATTGCTGAGTGGAGATCTCTGAAGCTGTACTAGTCCTGAATGTTGCAGGAGTTATCAATCACTCTTTGCTCAAAGAAATTCTTCTAAATTTAATTTATCCATAGTTTTATACAATGGTGAATATTACAAATTTGCACATTAAAAAACAACAAAACAGGGCCGGGCGCAGTGGCACACACCTGTAATCCCAGGGGCTGGGGAAGCAGAGGCAGGAGGATCGCAAGTTCAAGACCAGAGGCAGTCTGAGTAACTTATCAAGACCCTGTCTCAAAAAGTAAGAAAAAAAAAAAGGGCTGAGGGTGTAGCTCAGTGGTCCAGCACTTGCAGAGCATGCAAGCGCAAGGCCCTGGGTTCAACCACTAGTACTGCAAGCAAAACAAAACAGGAAGAAGAAAAGAAAGAAATGCTATTTTGGTACTGCTTATATCACAAAATTTAATTTTTCTGTGTATATTTACCAATATATACTAGAAATACTGTAATGGTTGGATTTTGTTTAACAACATGATTTTTGTAAAAGCTGATTGGCTTTTCCTCGAACAAATAATTAGTTATAGGGTTCATAATAATATAACCTCCCATCATTCTTTACTGGAGGAAAGAAAGTAGTTACTTCCAGTAAGATTGAGTTAGTTAAATAGCATATCCACTTAGCTTGAGTGATTTGTGCTTCATTTAGTGTTGTTGTTGTTGTTGTTCTTGCTAGTTGCCATTGAGTCGGGTCTGACTCATGGCGACCCTATATACAGCAGAATGAAACACTCCCTGATTCTGTGCCAGGCATGCAATTTTATTTATGTTTAAGCCCATTGTTCCAGACACTGTGTCAATCCATCTAGTTGAGGGTTTTCCTGCCACTCTCCCAAACGTGATGCAGTCTAGCCATCCTTGCTTCCAAGGAGCACTCTGGTTGCACTTCTTCTAGGGCAGACCTATTGGTTCTTTTGTCAGTCAATTGCATGATTAAATATATAATCTTCTTTTACAGCCACTTTGCTATAAATGAGGCTATGTTTGAGATAGGTTAAAGAAAGGAGGCAGAAAGATCTTCATCCAAAGATTTAACAACATCCATCTCAGACCATTTTTTCTCTGATACAATTTTATCTATATACACTTATTTCTTTGATCATTCTTTCATGCAGGTATTGTTTTCATTCATAAACTTGAGTATTTTATAATAATGATAATACATCAAAAGAATCACTATTCCAGGTACTGTGTTAAGTGCTTTTTATACATTAATTCCTCTTAATCCTCATTATCTCTTTGAGGTCCCATTGATTTTCAGAGATTTTGATGTAGTTGGGCTAGTGCAGAGCCCAGATCTATGTATTTCCAGTGTTTTGATTTGGATATAAAGTATCCAATCAAAAGGCTTATGTGTTGAAGATTGATCCCCAGCTGGTGGTGCTATGGATAGATGATTGGTTCATAAAGGCAGTGACTTAATCAATGGGTTGATCCATTGATGAGTTCATTCCTGAATGGGCTATTAGGAAGTAGAACATACTCAGAGGAAGTAGGCCACCTAGTGTGTGGCTTTCAGGTCATATCATATTTTGTTCCTGGGCTCTTGTTCTTTCTCTGCTTTAGGGCCACCACCAGTCCAGCAACTGCTCAGCCACATGTTCCTGCCATGATGTTCTTCTGAACACAAGCCCACAGAGATGGGGCCAAGTAACCATGGATTAAAATCTCTGAAATAATGAGCATGAAAAAAATCTTGCCTCCTTTAAGTTGTTCCATCAGGAATTTTCTCACAATGGCAAAAGTTATCGGACACCTTAAGAATCTTCATAAATGATGATGGTGACCATTTAATTCTGTGGATTTCTTCTTCTTTTTCTTTTTCTTTTTTTTTTTTTTTCTGCAGTAGTGGGGGTTGGACCCAGGGCCTCCCACTTGCATACTCTGCAAGTGCTGGACCACTGAGCTGAACTCCCAGCCCATTTTTTACTTTACTTTTTGAGATGAGGTCTCACTAAGTTACGCAGACTGCCTCTGGTCTCGAACTTGAGATCCTCCTGTCTTCGCCTCCTGAGCCGCTGGGATTACAGCCATGCACCACTGCACCCGACCAATTCTGTAGATTTCTATATTACACCACAAAGTTTAAAGTACTGACATGGAAAATGCTCTTTTACAGGTAAAAATGCGTAGTTCAGATGTTTATTTATAAAAGGCAATAGGATATATGTGTACAAAGTTAGAATCAATATGTTCAATCAAATAGCTGGAGGGTTATTTCTGGTATGACAAGAAGAAAAGGAGAAATAGACAAGTACAGCAGGATTTCAGAGTTAGCACACTGCATCCATCTGGAAACTAACCAAGGAAAAAAGTAAAAACAGCAAAAAAAAAAAAAAAAAAAAGAGTAAAGCTAAAAACTATAGTTTGTATTTTAAAAAATCATGTTATTTCTCAACTATTTCACATTCTCCTTGCAAAAGTATACATTTTCTACTTAATTTGACTCTTTGTCCTCAGTCCAATAATTCACTAATTTTATAAATATCAGTCAAAAAGTTACATAGGACAAGAAATTGTTCAAAGTACTGAGGCAATATTGAGGTAAATAAGTTCACCATTCCTGATCTTAAACATCTCATAGTCTATCAGGGAGGATGTAAGAAAAGCAGACACATATTAGAATATGGCAGTATATAACAAGGGAGTTAAGAAAAATTTAGATGCAGGTAGCATTGCCCCGGGAAAAGTCAGAAAAATTTAGATTTCTGATTTGTTCCTAGAACGCATATTTTACACACCTTCAGGCAAATTTCTTCTCATTAATCTTTGCCTTGTTGATCTCTCCCCATTTCACATATGACTTTTGTATCAGTGCCAGATGCCAAAAAGTCTCATATAACCTTCTGGAACTGACTTCTTGCACAGAGAAGAGTAGGAGAAGGCAAAGTTTAAAAATGTACATGTTCTGTCAGCACCAACGCAAGAGTGGAGGATTATCAGGGACATTTAAATTTCTCTCAGATGACTGAGAGAGTGCAACCAGCTGCACTCAAAATTGCATTGAAAATAGATACTTTGCAAATTCTCATCTAAATGAAAGTTTAAATTACCAAAAGCAGTCTGACCAGTTATCTTTGACTAAAGTGGTATACAATTTGCATATAAACTTCATTTCTTTTTCTAATTATGCTGAATAAAATGCATTCATTTTCTCCATGATTATAGGCCAGCCCTGCCAAACACCTGTGATAGCCACAAATCCTAATTTGATATTTATTTACTTCAAAGCAATCTTATTATCTAAATGATTTGAGTCATCAAAGGCCTTAATTATTGATAGTCAATTTGATAGGGTTAGCTTCCGTGTCCTTGGGTGGGAGTTTCTGATTTGCTCTTCCTTTTTAAGCACTACTTAGCTGTAAGAGGCCATATGATTCTGCTATTAAGGGTATTGGAAATCACATTGTTATTTAATTGAAACTAGATTTAGATAGTGTCAAAGAGCCAAGATTGACAGCTGTAAATTGCAGTCTTCCAGGTAACTTTATAAACCTTTAAACGACTTAATCTTCTAAGCAAGCATTATATCTTTGATATATTTCCCTATCTTTTTGGATAAAAGGTACAATTCTCCATTGCTCTGAAATTTAGTATCCCAAGGTTGGTTGGAGACAGATGATATGTATATGCCACTCTTTAGGCACAAAGTGGGTACAGATAGGAATTAAGTCACTAGAGGATAGGGTTGAGGATGGCTGGCAGTGCTTTGAGGCAAAATCCTTTTTCAGCATCAAATTTGCAGAAATGCTGGTGGTCAACAGACAGGCTAAATGTGAAGACACATCTTGGCAAGATTTTACAACATCAATCAAAGATCGATGATGAATGCAGAAAAGAATGAAGTTGTCCAAGATTTTGCTTTGCTTGGTTCTACAATCAAAACCCACGGAAGCTTCTTCTTGTTGTTGTTAGGTGCTGTTGAGACGGGTCTGACTCATAGCAATGCTATATAGGGATTTCAATGGCTGATTATTTTGGGATCATGTCGGGATGGATTGCCACATCATTCTCTCATTTTCATGGTCCTGATGATTAAACCCAGGGCCTCAGAGAGTGCAGAGCAGCACCCTACCAACTGAGCTAAACTCTAGCCCGAACCCCTGTAAGCAGCAGTCAAAAAATCAAAAGACCCATTTCACTGAGTAAAGCTGTTGCAAAATACCTGTTTAAAGTGATAAAAAGTAAAGACATCACATTGAAAATGAAGGTGTCTGACTCATGCCATTATATTTTCAGTCACATAAGGTTGTGAAAGCTGGATGATGTATAAGGGAGACAGGAGAAGAAGTGATGCCTTTGAATTATGGTATTGGAGAGGAATATTGACTATACCAAGAACTGGAAAAAGAAGCAACAGATCTATCCTAGAAGAAGTGCAACCAAAGTGCTCCTTGGAAGCCAGGATGGGCTAGACTGAATCTGATATATTTTGGACATGTTGTGAGGAGGAACCAATCCATAGAGAAGAGCATCATATTTGGGAGAGTGTCAGGTCAATAAAAAAAATGAAGACCCTGAGCTACATGGATTGACACAGTGGTTGCAAATATGATCCTATACATAAAAAAGATCAATTGCCTGGCACAGAATTGAGGAGTCTTTTGTTCTGTTATAAATAGTCTCTATGAGTCAGTCCCAACTTAAGGGCACCTAACAACAAAATCAATCTTTTAAGACACAGATTTTTGGGTGGTTAATACTTTCTAAAGTGTAAAGAAGTCCTAGGAGTAAAATGGTTTTGGATCTCTGGATTTATATTAGTAAAAAACCTAAGCAGTCTTCTGAACACTGGCCTTTTCATCACTCATGTATCTTCTGCCCAAATTCTTAGTAAACCCTTTCTCTTTGCACTGCTTGGTATAGCTCTCATCGGTAGCCACATTGATGTATCTTCCAGAAAGCCCACAGTATAGTGATATAAGGCTATTTGCCAAAAGATAACTATAAATATAATTGATATTCTCTGTTACCAAGGTAATACAGATGATTAATATGACAAACTGTTTGGGAGGGTCAGGGAGGCATTGACGGACAGTCCCTGGCTAATATAAGCTAACCAATTTTAAATGTCCACATTTTCCTTTCTCTCTGTCATCCTCTCCTTTCACTTCCAATCCAGTACACTTAGAGTAAGGGCCATTAAAAAGATTCTTGATATTTCATGTGAGTCTCCATGCAACAGCCTTGGGAAAGTACTTGGAGCATTTCTTCTGAAGAAGCAATCTTGTAATGTAAGAAAGGCATGGGCAAGAGTATGGTTGGGTAGCTCGGGAGGGTGTGGATTACAATCCTACTGTGGATAAATCAGCCTTGATTTAGTGGCCACTAAGTCAGTCTAAATAGCCACATAATTCAATGACTTTGGGAAGGCAAGAGAAAAGGAAAAAGATGACCATGTTCTTGCTATTGGCAATGGCTGTCAGGCAGATGGGCTGTGGGTTCTACCTGGAGCCATTTCTAGATTAATGAAGCCCTTTATTTATGTTTACTGGGAGCTGTCACTTGTCAGGGGTGATCTCTTGTTGTGTGCTTCATAACAGAGGAAACATGAACACAATGTGACACTCAATTAACCACATGTGTCAATCGGGAGAAACTCAATGGATTGTACTTTATTAGCACCCCACTCGCTGTGCCGGTGGGAGAAAAAGCCCTTTCATTACTGGCACTTCCTGAAGGTATTCTGTTTCCAGGCATCACCTAGATCAATTCTGTAGACCTGAACTAATGTTCCAGTGCAGAAACCTAAAGGGTGAACCGCAGGATCGCATTTGTCTTCTCTGCTTGTTACATTGCTTAGGCCATAATCCAATCCTTGGACAGGTTCAAAAAATAACTTCTTTTTTCCTTCTCTTCTGCCTTAAACTCAGATTTCTCACTCACTTAACTAAGTGTAACAATGACATGGATGGGCAGGAGGTGGCACTTTTTCACAGATGTAGCTGGACTCTCAATGCACTGCTCAGCTCCATTTCTTTTCTTCTGGTCAGAACCGGACTGTGCTGAATTACATAGACTTAGTTTGGAAACAGATATTTCTGAACTTTTTTTTTTTCCATTTCTTTAAACCATCAGCTATAAGAAGCTGGAGAGAAGCCCTAATTGCCATTCCTATGTTTGTTCAAAGTAATTATTTTGTCAATTGAATGAATTAATTAATTTTATAAGTTTTACTAAAACAGGAAATACATATAATGACTTTTAACCTCCAGAAGCATGATTTTTTTTATATTTTATGAAAAAATCATTAGATGAAGTAAGGGCATGGGTTACTTAACACTTTTATTTCATTTATTTTTATACTGGTATACATATACACTTTATATATATATGTTGTTGCTGTTAGGTGCCATCGAGTTGGTATCCAACTCATAGCGACCCTCTGTACAACAGGGGAAACACTATTGTCAGTGCTTCTCTGCTGTTCATAGGGTTTTCAATGGCAGATTGAGTTTTGGGAGGGGGTTGCCAGGTCCTTCTCCCAAGCCTACAGGTGTTCCCCGGCAGTCTCCCATCCAGGTACTAACCAGGCCCGACCCTGCTTGGCTTCCGAGATCTGACGGGATCGGATGCCACAGGGCTACCACTGCAGATATATATATATATATATTTTTTTTTTTTTTTTTTTTCTTCAGTACTATAGGGTTAAACCCAGGGCACTGTGCATATACAGGGCAAGAGCTCTACCACTCAAACACACTACTAGCCTCATTTTAATTTTAATTTTGAATCAAAGTCTTGCTAAGTTGTTCAGGCTTCCTCTGGCCTTGAACTTACCATCCTCCTGCCTCAGTCTCCCAAATCACTGGGATTACAAGTGCATGTCAAGGCACCCAGCACATACTCACCTCTTAAAAGCTATTTAATTCTGCTTTTGCTTCTAATTTCATAATTAGCTTCCTCAGATAAGACTGAAAGTTTGGTCTACCTTTAGATTTATACAAAGATATTAAAATTAAAATCATTCAAATTAACATGCATTTATACAATGTGATAGATTTTATAATGATGAAGTGAAAGCAGTTCTTTAGGTAAAGTTAGTTAAGAGCATTGAAAACCATGCAAACTCTTGCAGATGGAAGTGCTTCTGCTCATGATCTACCCCAGCCTCAGGCCTGCAGTGGTAAAACCAGGAACTGTAGACATAAGATGCTTGAGTTTGAATACTGACTCTGTCACGGACTAGGTTGTATTGACTTGAACAAGTTATTTAGATTCTATGTTGTCTTAATTTTACGTTTATGAATGGTAGAGAGCCTTACCTTGTGATTATTATATAAGTGAATGCATATAAGGCACTTACATCAGTGGAAGAACCATTGTAAGTGATATGAAAGTTTTTTGGTATGATGTTATTTTACCTTTTTCTAATAACTCTGACATCCAGGTGCTGCTAAATATCGGAAGCTTATTAACTCCAATTTTTTTGCTAAATATTTTTCAGAATATCATGTCTTTATTTTGCATTGAAGTGCTTCTCTTTGTAAACTCTGTACATTGGTCTCAGTTCTGTCTTTCTTGAAGTGCCCAATACAAATCTACAGCTTCTTTTACATGATAGGCTTTTAGCCACCTGACTTTAATGATCAGGTCACCACTTAGACTTAAATGAATTAATTATGATCAGTTTTTGAAGATCATGTTAGAGATCAACCACCTTCAAATACACAATTATGGCAAGTTTTCTGTATTTAAACTTGTCTATACACTGTTTTTTTTTTCACTCTAATATGAGCTACCTCATAGTGTTTATCATAAAATGTGTTAACTCGTGAAAAATGCAT
Source organism: Pedetes capensis (assembly GCA_007922755.1). Classification (NCBI taxonomy): domain Eukaryota; kingdom Metazoa; phylum Chordata; class Mammalia; order Rodentia; family Pedetidae; genus Pedetes; species Pedetes capensis. Next base: position 16,315 of record VMDO01013857.1, on the reverse strand, counting down.
ACAATACTCATCAAGGGGGTGGAATATATCAAACCTTTCCCTAAGAACAGACTGAGGATAGTGGATTTCTTCCAAAGATTACACTATAGAAAGGGAAGAGAGTAAGTAGCGTTATTGTAGAGAAACCCTAATGAAAACTATCTCGGTGTGATGAAGGTAAACATCAATGGTGACTTGTTGATGATGTGTATGTCAGATGTGATGTGATGAATATGGCAATTTACCTTTATCATCTTTCCAAAACTCATAACCTCAGTCTGATTGTAAGAAAAGTATCAGACAAATCCTGATTCCTTAATTCCTTAATTGAGACATTCTATAAAATGATTGACCAATACTTCTAAAACTACTACAGTCATTCAAAATCAAGGCCAGTCCAAGAAGCCATCACAGATGAACCAAGAGTCGTGATGAATATGGCACCCTGGATGAGATGCTGGAACAAAAATCTAAAATTAGGTGAAAAATTAAAAAAGTATATAAAAGAAGTATGAATGCTACTCAGTAATAAAGTTTAATATTCATTCATTGGTTATGAAAAATGTATCTAAACAAGAGAATCCAGGTAAGGATATAAGAGGATTTTCTGTGTTATCCTGGCAATTATTATCTACAACTAAAATTATTCTAAACTGAAAAGTTAGAAAAAAATGTAGAAAACAGGACCTGAACATAGTAAAACCTGAATATACACTTACAAGTACAGGTTTAAATGTTTGTAACCAGAAGTGTTTTCAATTTTCACATCTGCTGAATTTTTTAAATGTATGCTTAGGCTTTTCCACTTGAATATCTCTAATCCAAAAATCCTATATCCTCAATTCTCCAAAGTCTGGCATTCAAAAAGATTGAGATTTTGGTGCACTTTGAGTTTTAGAATTTTGGGTTAGAGATGCTCTAACTGTATGATTATTATTAGGGCTGTTCTTTTGTAACATGAATCCCTGCTTAGGTATAGCAAGACTTAAGAAGCACAAGTATGGGAACAGTGGAAAGGGAAACGTGAAAGTGTGGCTTGTTCAAATACCATTGCTACAAATTCCAAGTCTTTACATTGATGCTTATCCAAAAGATAATTTGTGATCAGGTCCTGCACTCCTCCTAGAAATGCCACTATTTCATATGCTTTCATCTGAGAGGTCACTTGACTATACTTAAAGTAAATCAAAATTAAAAACTGAGTTAAAAGTGGGATGATGGATTGTTTTTTATTAATGAAGTAGTGTGAATTTTGGCTTGCTGCTATGTCTAAAATGAACAAGTGAATTTGACCTTAGAGGTATAGTTTAAAATGATTGACATTTATTTGGCTGTAGGTGTCTTGCTGTTGAATAGCTGGCTTCACTTAATTAGCTTCATAAAACAGAGCTCTCCAAAGCTCTCCTAAAGGCACACATGCCAATTGATGTTATTGCCTTTATATTATTTGAAGCTTTTCAATAAAATTCTCCTAGCACCTGATAAGACAGATCCACTCAATGTGAAAGAATTTCTTTCTTTTTCTACGTGTGCAGTGATCCTTACCCTGCAATAATGCAGAACATATCCTTGTATTTCCCTTCCAAAATGGCTTTATTTTTAACCAATAGCAGCAAACAACATAAAGGCAGATAGTTTCTTGGAAATCCAGAAATTAGGTGACTTCTGTCTAGCTATTTTCAGTACTAGTAGTATTTTTTGACATTTAATTTCTCTATGCAAATTAGATAATGCTTACTACATTACAAAACACAATGGTGTCTTTCCTACTTTACATAACAAGAGTCATGTATTTTTGGTCGTTTTCTCATAGATGCTGAAAATATAATAATTTTCATCTGAGGATGTGAAAGTCTTTAGTACTCCATCATATTCTAAAATGATGCTTGTGATTTCTCACAGGGCTGATGGTTCACCTCAAGGTATAGTCCTACGTTTCAAATAAGGTACCTAAACCTGAACATGGCCATCCAGGAGTGGTGTCTCAAAAAATAGGGTGGGCAATTAACTTAATTTGTCTTAATTCTTTAGTTATATAAGTGTATTGCCAATTCTATATTTTTCTAATAGAAAAAAAATTATACAGTTACACATTTTACTCCAGTTTATGATTCATTCACTTCACATTAACTACTAAGAAGCTTATCTATCCCTGTTTGGGCTGCTATACTCCATGGATGATTAAAAAATCTGACAGAAATTTCCCAAGTGTTTTGAGTCTATGGAAACTATAAAAGACATATAGTCATTCTTCTATATCCATGGCTTTCACATCTACATAGATAAGCAACTGCAAATCAAAAATATTATTTTTTAAAATTCCAGAAAGTTCCCAAAAAACGAAAACTTTAATTTACCATGTGCTGAGTCCACATGAATGATGTGTAGGCATACCCAGCTGTAGCCTCCCAATATCCCACAGACTCCCAAGTCTCTTTCCAGTTCTCATGCATTAAGCATTGTTTCCCTCATGTCTCAATTGTATACTTGTAGTTAGACCTGTGATAGCCATGTTAACTGGATTGAACATATATAGGATTTATTCCTATCATAATTCCCAAAACAGTCCATCACAACAATGAATTACATTGCATTAGGTAGTATTGTTGTTGTTGGGTGCCAATGAGTTGGGGCCAAATCATAATGACCCTATGTACAACATGAGTCATTACCATACCCTGTGCCATGAGCACGATCTTTTTATGTTTGAGCCTAATGTTGCAGTCACTATGTTTCTTCTTTAGTTGTGCCACATCAGCAAATGAAGGTCACAGGAGCTTTACTCAATTTCTGTCATTAAGGTTGACTATATTCTGAGGAAGCAACTCTTCCACAGTCATTCTTTAAATGCCTTCCAACCTTGGGGCTCATTTTCCTGCACTATATTTGACAATGCTTCTCTGCTAATTGTAGGGTTTTCTATAGCTATTTTGGGAGTGGGCTGCTGGGTTCTTCTCCCTAGTCTGTCTTGGTCTGGAAGCTTAGATAAAACCTGTACACGTGGCTGGTCCTGTTGGTATCTGAAATACCAGTGGCACAGCTTTCAGTATCACAGTAACATAAGCCCCTACCCTACAGTATAACAAGCTGACAGACTCATGAGGGATTAAATATTATGGGTAATCTTAAATGATTTGAAATGTAAAGAATGTGCAAATGCTGCAACATTTTGTATAAAAGATTTGAACTTCTGTGGCTTGGGCACAATAGGGAGTCCTGGAACCAATCCCCCATGGATACTGAGCAACCATCATCTGCACTTGCAGTTATAAACACTTCTATTTATTTTTCCTCAAGAGTATTTATGGTTATGATGGGACCGTAAAAAAGAAAAATGGTGAACAACTATATGGTAGGGAAAAGTATATTTTCATTGACTTCCAAGATCTGTGACTAGAAACAGAAGATATATGCATTTTCAGAACATGTTATCTGAATGTGACCCATTATATATACAAAATGTTATAATAAATGAACATTAACATGATCTTCCCCGAAGTATAAAGCCTCTTAATACTTTGCCATTCATTTCCATATTCCTCATAGCACTTCCTATTCATTCTATGTAAGTTTTCTGTGTGTTGGGGACATAACAGTGAACATGGCATAGGTCCTAAAGGAGTAAATATTTTTAGAGGGAATATATTTCGAATATGTTGATGAAGTACAAAGTTACTTTACTGAAGTTTGAAAAGCTGTCTGCAAGAGCTGACATCTAATCTGTGCCTGAAAGTATGAGAAGGAGTTTGCCAAGCTTTGGAAAGAAGGAAGAGAAGAGAAAATTTTGGAAATATGTAACACTATATATGCATTGTCTTTATGAAGAAGAACATTCAATGTATGCTGGTTGGATAACATTTGAACTAATAGCAAGAACAGTGGCATTTCTGTTCTTCTGTTTAAAGATTGTGGTGCAAGAAATGGTTTCAAAAGGCCAGGCTGATGATGTTAATAGCAAATAATGGTATTGTAAGGGAGCATCAACTCTATATGACAAACTATCCACTGAAAGCACAAAGCTGTCTTTAAATTGAATCATGGCTCTTCTCACCCAGATGTAACACTTTTATTGGCTCCAGGAGGAACCTTTTGCTCAAAAACATTTTCTCTGAAATTCCAACATTAGAGATTTATGCATGTGTCTTAAGAAGCTCCATTTTTTAAATGTCAGTACTACTTGAGGTTAAGCAGAGCTATAACTCATCCATGGCTTGGTGTGGGATCCTGTAATACAGATGCTTTCTTTCTTTTTATGGCTTAATGATAGTAATTATGAATGGAAAATGGGAATGTCCATGGGAAGATAAATGGAAAGGTCACCCTTCCCCTTTGCATTATCAAAGAAGAGATCTGTGCAAAGACCAGACAGCTCCAAGGGGCTATAGAAGGACATCCAGTGCAGAGAGCGAGCTGTGTGGCATACTTACAAACTCAACTTCTCAAAAGATCTCTAAGTAAACTACCACTCACTCAGTTTTGTTTTATTTTGTTTTTACATACTATTATTCCTTCAATATTTTAGGTAAATGACTTTCTTTTATTATAAAATCAATATCCCGTTTAGATTTACCCATTTTTCTATACATGTGGATTAGCTATGCTACTAATACTCTACTTAGCAGTAGCTAGTGCTTTTATAGGGGCTAGAGTTTAGCTCAATTGGTAGAATGCTGCTCTGCACTCTCTGAGGCCCTGGGTTCAGAGTCCCATCACTGCAAAAATGGGAGAAGGATACGGCAAGCTAGTCCCGGAATAATTCTGAGACAATCAACCACTGGAAATCCTATGAAGCTCACAATGAATTGGACCGGACTCAATGGCACCTAACAACAACAGCAAAGTGCTCTTATAGAATATTGGTAGCATATTAACCACATATTATATAGTGTTAGGAGGGAAGCAAGAAAAAATGCATTTTTCTCCTCGTTTCTTGTTCACTCTCAAGTATTATATCAGTAAGTTTTTATTTCATAAATAGGAATTTCTAATAGTAGCCTAGAGATTGAAAATATGATGAATTAACTGATAATTGTGATGAAAGGAATAAATGTTTGAATTTTAGATAAGCCTGAGTTTAAATCTTGGACCCTGAAAATAGTATTGATTAAATTCTTTGAATCTCATTACTCCTATTAGTTAACCTTTATTAATACATGTTTTCTAGGACTATTGCAAGGAATAAATAAAATAAAACAAAGTATCTACCACAGTGGCTACTATGTAGCCAGTGATCAGTTAGTCATAACCAATATATTTATTATAATGCATTTATTTGTTCATTTTTCATTATTACAGTGAAATACTAGTGGCTAGATGATTTTACAAAGAAAAGAGGTTTATTTAGCTCACAGTTCTGGAAGCTCAGGGGCATGGTATTTGTATCAGCTCAGTTTGGTGAGGACCACCTGGTGAGTGGCATCACAGTGGCAAAAATGCATGCAAGAGGGAGAGGTCCCATGCTCAAAACAGGAAGCCAGAGCTGGTGTCTGGGGACAGCAACAAGTCATTGTTTCAAGAAGCAATAAGGGTCTCACCAACTCTACATTATCACTTCTGAGAACACTTCTTCAATGACCTAAGGTCCCCGTACCTCTTAATGTCACCACACTGGGAACCAACCTTCCCTCACATGAACCCCTGGGGGATGGATCACACCAAACAGTAGCAGTGCACTTACTGATGTGATTCAAGCAGGCAATCAGGACTTAGTCAATTAAAAGAGGAGACAGACAGAAGCGATAGGGAATGTTAGGCAGGAAGAAAGGGAAATAAGGGTCCTTTGAAGCCACCTGCTTCCCAGGCACCACTTGAGACATGATCACAAAGTGAGCTTCCTCTGAGACAAATGGCTTGCTCTGGTGGTCAGTACTGCCCTGGTAGATAACACCCTTTACAAATGGCTTGGGAAGTAGCCAGTAGCACCCTTTATATTTAAAGACAACAGGTGCCTCCATTTCTGGGCTAGCCAGGGAGACTTCCTTTGAGGTAAGACCTCTTCCACATCATAGAGGAAAATCTGTTTTATAACCTTAAAAGCCCAGCTTAAGCCAAAAAGGTTGAAGAAACATGGTACAACATAGGACAATATGAGAAGATGGGAAGAATGGAAGAAATAATTCTTCCCTTATTAAGATATAGACTTATAAGTCATGGGCGGGCCCACTCCTTGATGCAATTGTCTGCAGACCTTACTGCTGGGCTTGCCCACTGTCTGAATGCTAACTCATGAAGCATAACATTCTCTCTTCCTTTCACATTCCACCTCCCTTTTTCTAATACCAGCCTATATCTCAAGCCTACGTGTCCTAACTTTAAGAGTGCTCTCCCCTTCACTAACTCAATAAACTGTGCTTGAGTTCTTTTCTGTGTCTGTTTTTAAACTCATTAATCAACAATACCACAAAGCCCAAAGCGGGCTTCTGCATGTCAGGCCACAGAAGGACAATAAATGTGTTAAAGAGGACATGTGAAAATACTAGTGAACCCTTTTAGAGAGTTTTCTATGGGTCAGAAATAACATTTTCACTTGCTAATTAAACTTTTCTCAATATATCATTCATTTACTTTTTACAGTAATTGTATGAAGTAGGCAGGCTATATTCCCTCTCTCTGTCTCTCTCTCTCTCTCTCTCTCTCTCTCTCTCTCTCTCTCTCTCTCTCTATATATATATATATATATATATATATATATATATATATACACACATACATATATATGGAAATTAAGGTATAGACACCTATATTTTATCAAGGAGTAAAGAAACAAATTAACAACAATTAAAAAATAGTAATAATACATAGCAGAGCCAGCATTTGAACCAAAACAGTTTGGATCAGTGCAGTGCTCCTAAAAATTCCACAATAATGTTGTTGTTGTTGATAGGTGCCGTCAAGTCGTGTCCAACTCATAGCGACCCTCTTAGAGTTTTCAATGGCTGACCATTTCGGGATTGCCTTGGGAGTAGATTGCCAGGTCCTTCTCCCATTCCACAATAATACTCATGTAACATTTTAAATCCTTTGTTCATGATGAATTTTATCTTTATGCTACATTATATTAACATTAAAAATTACTGGTATTAGAATTAATCACTTTGTGGACAGTCTTATGGAAAGTATCAGATGTTGATTAAGTTAATTAATGAGGATACAGGGAATTGTACATTTTTGTTTAGAATAGGCAAGATTTCAAAACATAGGAATGAGTGATAACTATTTGATAGCCCTTCATATGTTGCAAAAGTATAGAAGAAATCTCAATGCATGGTATGTCTTTATTTTATAGGTGCAGTCTTCCTTGTGAGAATTACTATTTCGGCATTTATAACATGAACAGTGAATTGTCTTTGCAGACAGGTGAGAACTATCACATCTGAGTACTTTCCTCTTCAAAATGGTCACTTTTAGAAGCCAGATGCTTATTTCCATGATGCTTAACTTTGTCCATTTAAACATCTTTGGCTTTTAAGCAGTAGAAACTTATTTCTCACAGTTCTGGAGGCTGAGAAGTCTAAGAAGAAGGCAGCTACTCAGAGTCATTGGAGGACCTCCTTCTCACAGATAGCATCGTCTTACTGTGTCTTGATGTGGTCGAAGGGGCCAAGGAGCTCGGTAGAGCACAGATCCCATTCCTGGGGCTCTACCTTAAGGGTCTAATCACTTCTCCAAAAGCCCTATCTTCCAATGCCATCACCTTGGGGCTTAACATTTCAAAATATGGGGAGAAGGACACAAACATTTAGACTATAGCACTAACTTGCTTTATTATTATTTTATTTTATAGAGAGATGAAATAGCCTCACGTATACTTAACTATTAATTAATTTTAGCTATTAATTAATTCTCAGTGGTTGAAAAATATCTTTTTAAACCAGCACGGTGGTGCATGTCTATAATCCCAGGAGATGCAGGACATGGAGGGAGAAGGATCACAGGTTTGAGGACAAAGGCAGCCTATGTAACTTAGTGAGACCTTGTTTCAAGGTAAAAAATAATAAAAGAGGAGCTGGGGGTATACCTCAGTGGTAGACTGCATGCAAAACGTATGCATGAGGCTCTGGGTTCAACAAAACGTCCCTCACCATACCATGAAAATAATAAAGAAAAATATCCTTTTATTGTTTTTTCTATACATCTAATTGTTCATATATCCATATATTTGTTTCTATATATTTGTAAATCTATACCCATCTATCCCTCTGTCTCTTCTTTTCTATCCAAAAGTATTTAGTGTTTTTAAACTGTTCAAGTCCTGCTTCTCCAAAAAACCAATGGGAAAGACATCAATATCTGTCCTGTAATCTTTATGAATAGTAAGTAGATGATTCATGTTTTTAATCATTCAAAAGCACCTTGTGTAAATATTCTGTTCCCCTCATATGAAGTTCCTTACAGTTTTATATGTACATATCTGAAATCTTTCTTTATTTTAACAAAAACTGTACTTCTTCCTTTCCAAACATGATGCCTTTTCACTTGCTCTTCTTTCTTTCTGCCTGTTTTTCCCTTTCGTTTTTCTCTTTCTTCTCCTTTCTCCTTTTTCTAATTTCTTCCTCCTCTTGGGCCTCCTCCTCTTTCCCTCCTTTTTTTCAGCCCCCAACTACTATATTTTTCTCTATCTATTAACTCTTAACTCTGTTTCCTCTGTCCAGAAAGACCTTTGCTCCCATTTGGGAGATGACTACCTTTTTTCAGAAAGTGCCTCTAGACAGAATGCAGGGGTGAATTAGAGTGTAACCTTGAGTTTCCCTTCTTCTAAGAGCCATAACCATGAACAGTTTGTTATACAATGACTCAAGACAATTGTTGCATGGATTTTGTCTAGATCTATAGCAGTTTATCAAGGAGGTCAACTTTTGTAATCTACAGAATATTAGCCAGATCGATCAACTCTTATAAACTCTTATGAGCTGGCGTGATAATCCCTCCATTCCAAAAAAAAGAGAGTTAATTTTAAAAGCATTCTTTAAAAATTCTTTTAAATCTCTTGAGGATATTTTTATTAATTTTCATTGACTTGAAATATTTGAAGATTTTTTTTTGGTTTGCATCTGCTTGTAATTTTATGTACAGACACAGGATATCATTGTAAAACCCTGGGGTTTTTTGATTCCTCCCAGTAGATTGTGTAAAGGAAGTTTGTGGTAGGTCTATTTTTAATAATCTCTCTCTCATTACACAACAAAGGCAAAGGGGAGTGTATTTCTTTTCTTTTCTTTTCTTTTCTTTTTTTTTTTTTTTTTTGCGGTACTGGGGGTTGAACCCAGGGCCTTGCGCTTGCATGTTCTGCAAGTGCTGGATCACTGAGCTGTACCCTCAGCCCATTTTTTTACTTTTTAAGACAAGGCCTTGCTAAATTACACAGACTGCCTCTGGTCTCGAACTTGAGATCCTCCTGCCTCCACCTCCCAAATTGCTGGGATTACAGGCGTGCACCCCTGCACCCAGCTAAGAGGAGTATATTTTTATGAGTGAAAAACAAAGACAATTTTCATACTCTCAAGTTCCATGTGTGCCTGCAGCCCTAACACTGTGGTGTCTGATTCCCATCAGATCTTGGAAGCTAAGTGGGGTCAGGCCTGGTTAGTACTTGTATGGGAAACCACCTGGGAATACTAGGTGCTGTAGGCTTGGGAGAAGGAACAAGCAGCCCCCTCCTGAAACAATCAAACATTGAAATCCCTATGAATAGCAGAGAAACACTGAAAATGGTGCTGGGCATGGCACAGCCTCTGGTAGTATTTCATCTGTTGTACATAGTGTCACCATGAGTTAGACTCAAAGGCACCTTGCAACAATAAGAAGTTCCATTGTACTACTAAGTCATCTAGAAGTGATTCACATTTTTGTTCATTGAAATTTTGTCCAAACATTGATTTTAGGATAGTTTATATTGTTCAAGAGCCAAAATTTGCACACAAACATTAGTTACTAAGGCTTGCTTTATATTCTACATACTCTATGCAATAATTTAATATACATCAACTTACCTAAATTATAATACTGGTGGTAGGAAAACAGAGAATGAGTGAGCTAAACAAATGAACATACCTAAGCCATATGCGATGAGTAAGTAAAATTCTTTAATGAGTGCTAATATTTACATTTGTTTTCTTATCCCTAACCTTGCTTTAGAGGCTAACATAAGAATTTCCTGGATAATTAAAGTAGCAGTAAATTTTGCATACATTATCCAGGTGATGTAATTCTAGTTTTACTTATTTTCATTTCCTAAGGGTGCTATGTTATTGTTAAAGTTAATTTGGAATTTAGTAGCCCTATCAATATACTGAGAAAAATATATGTCATGCCTAATGTAAATATAGTATTTATGTAGGTGGACCCTATAGGTTTCTTAACCTTTGCTATTTAGGAAGCTACTTCAGTCAGAATGCTAAGGTAATTTATCCGCATATTCTTGCAAAAACAGATGCTAAGATAAGACATAAAGGACATTAAAATTAAATATCTCATGCTCAGACATAAGAATAGGCATTTGTATGTGAATGTTTATGTAATTTCTAGTTAACTGTATGTTTTCCCATATGGTAAAACAGAAATACTACTATGCATCAATTTTTTCCTTTCACAGGTTTACAACAAAATAGGTTGTTACTTAAATAAAATGTGATAAAATTCACTTTTTGAAAAAGCATTTTTATTATGATTCTAATGAATATACAAAACAGGTATATAATCTAGAAAGTACAAAAATGAAATTAAATTCATGCTACTTATTCTATAACTCATCTTTTCGCTTTGTTAGGATATTGAGATTAAAATTAACCAATAAAATTAGGCCTAACACTGATTTTCTGTAAAACTACCATTAATACAAGATTAATGTAATTTTTCTGACTTTTTGTTTTGTATGATTTAGTATATAAGTGTATATGTGTCTAAATTTACATGAAGATTATGTTAATCCTAGTTGGAATCTCTGAAGGGGCCTGTTTTGGAAATCCAAAATGTGTACACATTGGGAAATAAGATAAAGGAGCATTAGATGCTAGTCAAACTTGGCTGTTATTTCTGCGAAGGACAAACAGGCATACTGTTTAGCCTAAAAACTAAATGGGCCTAACATACACACCCCAGAGCCAGGCAGGCTTTTCTTCCTGAGAGAATAGATGTGGCCTGCTTAGGTGGTGCTTAAGAAGTTAAAGAACAAGGCACCAAAAATAAGGAAGACATTACAGAAACTGATCCCAGCAGGTAGCTCACCCCTAAGAGAAATAATGAAGTTCCTGAGCTAAACTTTGTTTTTCTAAGTATACTGTTCCAAATTTATTGATCAGATAAGCCTCAAAGTCTTCCTTGAATCAAACTAAATAAGGGGACAAAAAGAGGCCAGGGATGTCATGCTACTAAGCTCCTTCCATATGAATGAAACCATGAATAGTGGAGATTACACATCTCCCACAATGTCTACTTATATTGTTGTTGTTGTTGTTAGGTGCTGTGGAGTCAAGTCAGACTCATAGCGACCCTAATAGGGTTTTCAATGGCTGACTGTTTCTGGAGATTGCCTTGGGAGTGGATTGCCCAGACCTTCTCCCATTTCGTGGTGCTAAGAATGGAACTCGGGACCTCAGAGACTGCAGAGCAGCACTCTACCAACTGAGCTAAATCCCAGCCAGTCTACTATATATAGCTTGCCTTTTAAAAAGTTGGAATAAGAGAACTTAATGAAAATGTATTGGATAGCTTCAGATGTGATAGAGAACAGCCTAGCTGTCATGTCCATGGATGAGTCTTAAGAGTTAGTACATTCTAAGTGGAGGTTTGTTATAATGAAAAGAAGGGCCCAGGCTGAAATACAAATTGTTACAGGATGTCAGGACCTGGTGAAATTGTTCAAAGTTTTTGAGTAGCCACTTCAATTACAAAATAAGGATTATAATGGCAAATTCATTGATTTAGTATGAGGATAAAAATTATATATACAAAGCATATGAAACATAATAGATTCTTAATGAATAATATCTACTTTTAGGTATTATTATAAACAAGATCTGCTTTCCAAACAATACAAAAGATCATGGACTCCATGAGGCATTGTGTGCAAATTTCAAAATACTTTTCAAAATATTCACATAGCCCAGTGCCATGGCTCACACCTGCAATCCCAGGGACTTGAGATGCTGAGGCAGGAGGATCATGAGTTCAAGGCTAGAGGCAGTCTGCTCAATTTAGAGAGATGCTGTCTCAAAATGAAAAATAAAAATTGGGCTGGGGGTGTGGCTCAGTGGGAGAGTATTTGCCTAGCATGCATGAGGCCCTGGGTTCAAACTCTTAGTACTGAAAACATACTATATAATAAATAGTGATAGTAAATTGAAACAAATGGTTTGTGGTCTAACTACACAGATAAGGTATGAAAGAATTACCTTACCAATTCAATAAATCAAAATATGTATCCTATTCATTTTTAAAAACAAATTAGTAGGCTATTTTAATTTGAATACATTTAACTATATGTTATTGATGTTTTAATAAAATTCTTTCAGTGACAGTAAAGCCAAAAATCTTCTAAAGCAATTGACCAATATCCATATTTGATGTCTAGCCTCAGGATTAGCTCTGGGGAGAATGCTGTTAGTTTTACCTTTAACTCATGAAATGAGTCTTGATCTAATGTTTCTTTGTGAAATAAAACATAATTTCCCTTTGTGTTTTGGATTCACAAGTATGTGTTGATGTAAGCATGCCAGTAGTAGGAGTGTGAGAAAATCTATTCAAGTATAGTTAATTATGGCAGTACTTCACTCTTATTTGTCAGAGTGAATTATTTCTACCCCCCAAACATACAAGTTGGCAATATTAAGGCTCATTATAGAATATTTGGGGATTTGGAATGGTGTATGTTTATTTCATATTTTCCTGAACACACAAGGAAGTATCAAATAATCAAATTACTTCTTAATGTATTGTCAACACATTAAATAATCATTCTCTTACTTCCATCCACTTTCTCATTCATTCATTCACTGAGTCATTCATTCAAAAATATGTATTGAGCACCTATTCCTAGCAGTTTGTTAAGCACCAACTATTCTTTATGTATCCATAGTGCATAAATAAATATCTTAACTTTTTTTGACTACAAAGAACTCATAATCTTAGAGCCTTTTTATAAAGAATTTTCTTTTTTGTAATTTTTGTTTGATTGTATTGCAGAATCACACCTTATATCATTTAATGTTTCCTGACACATTTCCTGTTCAGATGATGCATTTACTTAAGCAATACAAGCCTGTATTTGCATCTTTGACAGCAAAGGAGAGGCTGACTAATGGAATTGATGCTTGGCTTGAATAATGTAGGATGTTATGACAATGACAGTAGCAACGAATCTTAAATAATAAGCCCTACCTGATGCAATTTAAAAACATGCACACTAGTGTCTTAGCCACAAATATGTTAGATTTCATTTCTGCTTCTGCGAAGCAGCTGAGTGTAATCCATCTTGATGACAGTTGACAAGAGAAACTAATTTCTTTTAAGAGCAATTCTCCAATTACCTGGGTTTTTTCCCCTTACAAAACACTAAGCATTTTGGAACAAACATTTCACTATGTGTTTTCTTTATATCCAGGGGGAGATTGAGGGATATAGCAAGAATAAGTGTTATTTTTTGGTTGCATAAATGAACTCCCTATAGTAAATGGCCTGAGGACACTTGATTATAACAGAAGCTTGGGTAGATGTGATGTACATTGCTAATGGGATAATTTCAGAGAAATAAACTAATATATCACCTTCCTTTTCTCTTAAAACTAATATACCCAGATATGAAGGAAAGAAGAAAGGAAGGAAGAGAAGGAGGTGAGAGAAAGGAAAAGAGGACAGAGAAAGAGGAAGGACAAAGTAGACAATATTTATTGCTCATATATTCATTTCCAAAAGCTGCCCAAAATTTTTAAATAAATAACTAAGTTTAATAGTATGCAATATAAGAGAGGTCTTCAATATTAGTTTGCGTTCTCTTCTCTTAAATGATGACTCTATAATGAGAGTTATTGATGATGATAGAATGTTGGTCATTGCTTGAAATTTAAATATTGAGAATGAATGTTTCCAGAAAATCAGTAGGATCAAATGTTACTCAAGAAGTTGCAGCTATCATTTCAGTTTCATTTCCTTTTGTATATTCACCCCCATTTTTATCAGTCTTTCCTCAACAAAGTTTCAATTAATTTTGTAACATGCCTGTATAAATTTCATGAGCTTTTCTCTCATTCACAATGATTTAGCATTAGGGATGAGATTGATGGTGTTTTAATGGAAGGAAGAGAATAATAAAAGACTTTAAAAGAAAATGACTTGTTTTGGTAATGAGACATGATATCATTTTGATTAAGATTAAGAGAGTTGGAGTCCATGTAAGGAAAATCATAGCCAGAGCATTTAATAGGTTTGACAATTACAAAAAAAGATGAATGAAAGAAACTGTACTACTGAAATAATGTATATGAATACAAAGATTTTTCTAAAAATGTAATGGATATTTGCAATTTATTTGAAGCAGAATACAGAGAAAATACCAAATGGTTGAGATATATTCCAAAGGAGATACTAAAAATCAATGGAAATATTTAGAGTCATTATTAAAATTGAGATGAGTCAGATAATCTTTGATCCTTCTCACTCCTAGCCAGGATATAATAAGTAATATGACTTAGAGAATTTTCAAAGATTTATTCTGGACAAGTTGTGTTACAAATCTCTCTCCTTGCCCGGCTCCACCAACCGGAGGGGCAGGGTTCATAACTCCAAAGTCCAAAATGATTCCAAAATTTCCTGGGCTTAATGAAAATGTGTACAATAGCTTTGGATGTGATAGAGGATAGCTTAGATGTGATGTCCATGGTTAAGAGTTATTACATTTAAAGTAAAGGGAGAAGGATGTGGCAGTCCACTCCCAAAAAAACAATCCCAAAACAGTCAGCCATTGAAAACTCTAAGAGGGTTGCTGTGTATCGGATACAATTCATTGACACCTAACAACAAAATTGGAGGACACTCAGACTGATGTCTGATTGCCACTTGGAAGACTTAAGGGCAGAGATTGCTAGCTAACAGGTTTGAATGTGTAATAAGAGAAAACATAAACAAATAAAACATTCCCCAAGATTTAGTACAAAAGTGAACCAGCAACAGAACAATAATGAAAGAAAACTTTGATGCATTATATTAGATCTTATCTAAAAAGCCAGTCTAGAAGGACAAACAGGCTTTGGGCATGATGAACCAGAATTGATGTGGATTCTCAGTGATGAGGAAGCATGAGGGGGTAAGGAGCAGCCCAGGTGAATTTATTCATGTGGAGAGTACTACAGGTGAGTGATCCCTCAAAATAGATAAGGAGGGTCTCTGAAGAGCCTACAATAGTGAATCAACTTTGAACAAGGAAGTAAGGAAGTTGGGAAGAAAAGATGGAAATGGTAGCATAGGAAGAGAGTAAAGGCAAGCTATGGTTCCCTGCCCCTCTAACCATAGCACCCTGACATTTAATCCAACCTGATCTCAGAAACTAAGCAGGGTCAGCCTGGTTAGTCCTTGGATGGGAGACTGCCTGGGAATACCAGGAACTATAGGCTAAGGAGAAGGATCTGGCCACCCACTCCCCAAACAATCCATCGTTTAATACTCTTGGAATAGCAGAGAAGCACTGATAATAGTGCTGGGCACGGCACAGCGTAGGGGAACATTTCGTTCTGTTGTCTATAGTGTCTCTATGAGTGGGACTCCACTCCGTGGTACCTAACAACAGCAACAACAGTAACAACTGTTCTTTTCACCAAATTTCAGGATTCCTCTTAGATTCAAGTTGGGAAAGCAAAAATACCTAACTCAATTTTCAATTGTGTTGGATCAAAATAATTTCATGAGAATAGTTATTATTATTACCTGACTGAGATTTTGTTGAAAGATGTAGTCATGAGCATGAGGGGCTTCCCAAATTTTCACCTTAAGGCAAAGAAAGAATTTGTCCTCTGCAGGTATTTAGAGAAAGTAGGAGATTTAAGAAAAATACCTGATGGTTATATTCCATGAGTTGATTTGTTCCATATATTAGGCTGCTATGAGATTATATTTTGTTGCAATGTATGATCATTATAATAAATTTTTGATCCTTTTGCTGAAGTGTTCCAGGTTAAACCTAAGCCATGGTTACAGACCTTTCCTTTTCTTCTTCACATTCACGTTATAAAGTTGTAGCTACAGTGCCACTTTGCACACTATAGGCTTACTACAGTTGGCTTTGACAAACTTTTAAATTAGCAGTTATTTACTTTCTGAAGTAAGGAAAAGTCTTTCATAATTATTCTAC